>JAYKQN010000023.1:11405000-11645000 GCA_036785175.1 Eupleurogrammus muticus | reverse complement strand
ATAAGTGTTTATTTTTTTTATTTTTTCATAATGACTATTTTTATCGCCATCAGAGTTTAGTCAGTGCGGGTAAAGAGCTCCATCTGGGCCCCAAGCTGCTCACTCCCACCAGCCCTGAGTGTTATTAGCACCTTTTAGACAATTCCTGCCACGCCGATGAAGGAAAGAGGAAGCCCTGCCCACCTGCTGCCATCTGCTGCGTCACAATCTGCTGCTCGGCCACGCTCTCTCATCGCGCTCGCTTCCCTTCGCTTTCCACTCCTCAGAGAGACGTCGCGTTTTTCCGTCTTCTAAGGCCGTTCCTTTTTATCCTGGCTGAATTTAGCAAGGCTGTAATACAACCGGTCAGCGGCCACTCCGATGGGAATATGAGCTAGTCCAGGTTTTTTATGTATCTTACCAGTTATTATTAGGCAGGTAAAGCCCTATTCTATCTATCTCTGTAGCGTCCCCTGATTTTTAATTGTCTTAAATTTTCTCAATTTCTTTGTTTAAGCTGACAAAGAAAATTCACTACACAAGTGCAATCTGTCAAGATGCACCAAAAAAAACAAAAAAAAATCTCTTGGACCGAAACCCTGAAGTCAACAGGAAGTCGGCCATCTTGAATCTTCTTATTTGCACAAAGTTGTTCTTCAGCTTCAGATTCTCTCTTTGTTATCTTCAGACATTGTTAGTTATCAAAAGCTGTTTATGCAACCACTAAGTTTATTAGAAGAGTGCAAAAAAACAATAAAATAAAACTACTGTATGCCCTAACTAACTTAACTCTATAATTAAATCACAGGCATTCTATTACACTCTATGTGTGTTGATAACTAATCTAATAACTACCTGCATCACAGTTTAAAAAACTCAGACTAGGTGAAATACAACATAATAAAGTTAAACAACCTAAAAGACTGAATGCATCATGCTAACATCTGGATACTATAATATATTGAAGTTTGCTTTAGTAATCGATGATGAGCTGAATTAGTGTAGAATTTACAATTTAACAGTAACCAATGTTGAAGATCAAATGGAAAAATGTTAAATATATAAATAATATAAAATTGGCCGCATCACTGAATAAGCCACAGGGTTGAAAGTTTGGGAAAAAAGTAGCGGCTTATAGTCCGGAATTTACGGTAAATGCACTACTTTATTTACCTGGATATTCCTTTTTGTCTCCTATAAATGTCTCTGATTTAACGTCTTCTTTTCTGCTGCAACTCATTTTCGCTGACCCTCTGTGGAGTTCCAGAGGGTCAGTGCAGGTTACAGGACGTGTAGTAAGAGAAGAGTCACTTTTAACGTCATTTTTATGCATTTGTTTCTGTCATGTTCTTCACAATCAAACTGCTGTTTTCTAAAGCTTGAACAAACATTGCATGGATTGTGAAAACTAGAGATATTTTTCTTATCTTGAAATGAATGAGAACTAACAAAATGCGAAGGAGAGTGGAGAAAAATGATACGAGAGAGAACGGAATTGTAGCACGGAACACTGTGATTCCAGAAAAAAAAAAATCTTTTTGTCTTTTTCCTCATTTTGCCTGAGTGAATTTGTGTTTGTTATTTCACTTTAACCCTTCACTTGTGAAGCACATTCAATAATTCCTTTAATGTATTTAACTGCAAACATAGGGTAAAACACAGGTCTTGAATTTAGCTAATTGACTGTAAACCTGACAGTCAGAACGTTGTTCTTTAGATTGAAAACACACTGATCTGAAATTGTTGAGAAACAGGTTTTCAGCCTGATTTTAGTCCCATAAGGTTTTTCACTGCAACACGAGTCAGTGACAGTGACCTCAGCTCCAAAAGGTCAAATACATACATGCACCCTTATTTTTATTTATTTTTTTCATGAAAACATGAGCTGTAAAGTGAGTAGCATGGACAAAAGCTGCTGGATTGTATGTTGTATGTCACAAAATAATAATAATAAAAAAAATTCAGTTTAAAGATATTTTTTACCTTGTGTAAAACTCACTGTGCAAAAAAAAAAGAAATTGCCTATTTCCTACATAAAATGTAATATATTCAAGAAGTAGAAGTGAAGTGAAAAGTGAACGTGAAAAAGTCTAGGTTTGCATAAAAAAATCAATAAATAAAAATAGTAATTTAAGAGATAAACACCAGATCAAGTTTAACATAAAGTGGTTATATTCTTCTATTTAAAATGATCAGTAATCATCATTGTCAAATCATATTAATATAATGTATTATATTACATACATACCTGTTCTGATATTCTAACATATATTCTATATATTCTATAGAACCTGCCTCTACAATTATGCATTAAGAGTAAATCACAGATAATTATTGATATGAATCAATATAAACACATTTATATCACCCAGGTGTTCCAATTACTGATTATAATTGCATATTTGAGGATTGTATTTAATTACATTTTCTTTCTAGGATTCAGAATGAATTATGCAAACATCCAGATTATGTCCCATCTATTTTTCCCACATTGGTGGGAATTAACGGAAGGTTAAAGCACTATAAAAAACAATGCCAATGGTAAGGGAACCACTGTTGATAATAAGGTCCTCCCAGCAAAAAAAATGGAAAAAAAGTCGGGCACCTGCAGAGGATTCGCTCGCTGCCACCGAACACGACGCGACTTGATCAACGGGCCAATTTCACACGGGGAGCAGCTCGCGATTGCCACGGAGGAAGCCAATCTCCAGGAAAGGAGGGACAGAGATGAGGTAGGGAGGGGGACAAATGAGGCCGGGATAGGACGGCGTTCCCGGGAACGCCGCGGCACACGGCCTCGTCTTCACCGCTACCTCCTTCACTTCATCAAGGCGCCGCCTGAGGAGGAGTTTTTTTTTCTCCCCTGTTTGCTCCATCAATCGCTTTGCTGAGCCAAACACTGGGCCGACAACAGTCCTGCTGCCCCCCCCTCTGCTGGGGAATCTGGTTCCATATTCCACTATCCTAGGGAATAGGGAATGTTCTTTTTATTTAAAAAGGTGTGGGCTGCAGTCCTTTAACATAACCAGTACTGAGTGTCGCTCTTTCTCCTGTAAATATGAATCATTTGTGATAAATTCTGTTTTCATGAACCTCATAACGTGCAGTGAATGCTACATGAATATATATTTATATATATATCGATAGGAAGAATAAATGCCTTTCCCCATGAGTGCGATGCGAGTGTTTTTGAATGGGGACTCCGGCCTTAATCTCCTGAGATTGAGAAATAAATCTCTGGGGATAAATTACGTTGACATGCATCTCATATTTAACAGAAACTGCTACATAAATATTGAATGTTGTGTGCACGTGTCTGTATTTTTCTGCAGTGTCTGTGGCCTCCGCCTCAAATAGATCATTTACGGTCAAATCCGTTGGGTTTTACTGTATTTCTATGGCATGCATATAACAGACAAGTAATTGCCATCTGAACAGATGAAGTACCTGAAGCTGCAGGGGTAGATGGGGGGGGAAATGCCAACCTACAATGACCAAAACTGCCAAAAACGTAATGGAAAATGTGATGGCATGTACTGTATTACCTGGATCTAGTAGCTGTGTGCAGGATTCTGAGAATCATTTGTGATTCCACAACATTCTCATACAGCAAGGACTGCACAGAAACTCTTGTATAAGGGTTAACATATATTGTAGGTTACAGGCTTAGATTTCACTCTATTTCACTAGAGATCATTAAGTTGCACTAATTAGTGTTCAACCCTGTTCAGAGACTTAATGATGTTTCCTGGCTGTTCCAGGTGTGTGTTCCTCCCTCTCCTCAGACACACCTGATGGTGATCCTTAATCAACCTGCACTACTAAAGGGAGACGAGGCCTGTATCTCGAGCTCTCGCTTCCCTGGGAGCTTGTGTTGTATCGTCAAAAGTGCCGTTTCTTTTATCGTTTAGGGGTTAGTTTCTTTATTTTCGATATTTTAGAGGGGGTTGCTGGGTGCGACGGCCCATTGCGTGGCTGGCCCGGTGATTCCCTTTTGTTTTTTCTTTTGTTTGGGGTACTTGGCACGTGCGCCAAGTTTTCAGAGGGTTCATATTCCAGACACAACCAAAGCAGCCAAATAAATTATGAAATAATTAATATTTTAGATTTTTTGTAAATAATCAAAACATAAAAGGAAAAAACCTGGGGACTTGAGTTTTGCCCACACAACCTAAGTGTTTCATGGCCCCCAGTAAAAAAAAATAAATAAATGAGCAAGTTAGTATTTTTAATCACACCACCACTGGTGTGATTAAAAAAATATATATACCAACCATAAAAACCCCTCAACGTCATGCACATGCCAAACAAACGAATAGATGGCAATACCGTTCCTAACAGGAAGGCCGTTTAACGAGGCTGAAGCTCTCCTCTGGTCTCCATGGATACAAATTACTGTTTACTGTCACACAGTGACGTCAAACGCCTCACACATGTTTGGAAGGGGACTCACTGAAAAGCATTTTCAAAAGCGAAGACGATTCCATTCTGGATTCATTGTGTGCGTACGACATAGTACAATAGAGTACTGGTTCTGCAAATGGCAGCAATGCAACCTTTTAGATGCTGGCTGCCTTAACCCATCAGAACCCAGATCCATTAATCCTTAAAGTAGAGTTCTGTGGGTTATACCATAGACAAAGTGGGCCACATAGAACAGAATAATAGGTTTTATTACCAAATGTCTATATTTCTACATATATGGAACATTGGGCATTAGTGGTAAACATATTCCATATCAGGATTATTAGTAAATGTCACTTTGGGACATAAAGCCTGATCAGGAAGAGTCTGGGGGAACCAACGTTCTTGTTACACCGGTGTCACTGTGGATCTTTATGGGTTAAAACACAGAAGAAGAAAAATAACTGGTTTCACAAAGAGAAACGTATAGTATCATAAATGCCTGCATCGGCTTGTACGTATCAGGATGTGACACCTATGGCCACTGTGTGGGGTCATTTGTCCACTTTTGATAAAGGTAGACTGAAAGGACACGATTTAACCCTCATATCTTTAATTAAAACCTGATCATAATGATGCAATGGAAGGGTCTGCCTGACTGGCTTTTGGTTGTTATTTGTTATTTTACAAAGTTAAATTCACAAAGATGAGTTTCCATTGGCTGCCATTGGTCTTCATTTCTTTTTGGGGAAAAAAAAAGATCTATGTTACACTGTTAAAATAAACTTGTCAACATGCTGCAGGTTTGAAAAAGAATAAGACTGTGTGCAGGGGTCTGTGCACACATCACGATATGCAAATAGTTGAGCATATTTCCTTTCCTATTTGTCGTCACTGGCAGGTCATCATTTAACAAAGAGGAAAAAAAAATGGATTATCCTTCACATGCTCAGTGTTTTCTTTTCTTTTTTCCTGTGCATGGTTTTGTCTCTTTCATGGTACAAGAATCAGCCACTGAAACAACATCCTCTAACACTCGAGCGAATGTCACATGTACCTACTCGTACATTATGAATTAAAAATAAATATATAAATAAATCCCACACTATCCGCTATAGAAACCGTGCACTCTCCACCACGTACATACATAGTGGCACCCACAAAGAGAAGGATAAAAAAAGAAGTGGGTGCCAGAGGGCTGCATGAATGGTTGTCAGAATCAATATTGGCATGTATGACAAAGACGGAGGGTCTCCAAAGAAAACTGCTAGATTGAATATGGTGCTGGAAATGACAAGTGACAAGCGAGCCGCTGTCTGAGGCTGACAGACGAGCTAACGACCAGAGACCTCCGTGACAGATGCTCTCCAACACGTCAAGGAAAGAGAGGACGCCGGGGACTGAGATGACAGCACCCACAACCACATTAATTCTCCAAAAAAAAAGAGAAAAAAAAGAAAAACTGGCCTCCCAGAAACGGAAACTCTACCCCCCCAGGCTCTACATTTAGAGAACAAAGAGCACTTTTGCATTTTCAAACTGTAGACCGAGAAAAAGCTCATCGTTAAAACAGACATTTGATCTATTTTCCTTTTCATTTGTTATATATTAAGTTTATTTTGCATTTTCTGCATCTTAATTGTTAAAATGTGGCACATAGAATCCTCTGGCTGTTGAGATGTTGCAGAACATAAAGTTTTAACCCATTTAAGCCCTGCGGCAACTATGGTTGACAAAATTCATTTTCAAGTATTTTTATGCTTAAAATAAAAGAAAAATCTATATATTACTTACTATTACTTCCACACCTGTTCTCAAGCAATAAATTACTGGAATAGGACCTGCTTGACAAAGTGAAGGAATAAATGAGAAGGAAAGTTATTGAGATCTGTCAAAAGCTTTTTAAAGCTTTGGGAACCCAGTTTACCACAGTGAGGGACATTATCCACAATTTGCAAAATATAGAACAGTGGTGAACCTCCCCAGGAGTGGCCCACCTAAATAATCCAATACAAGCGACAATTTATCCAAGAACTCACAAAATACGTCACAACAACATCCAAAAAACTGCAGGCCTCACATGCCTCTATTAAGAGAACAAAGAGCACTTTTGCATGATTGAAACCACTTTTTTACAACCTCTGTTTCCTTTTACACTATTTTTATTTATTTTGGCAACACTGCTTTCAAACTGCAACAGCTCAATCGTTAAAACAGACATTTGATTTATTTCCCTTCTCATTTGTTATATTCATGAGAATGATAAAAGATGATCATAATAATGCCTTTGTAAAACTTTATTGATCCTCATGGGGTGATTTCCCGAACGTGAATTAAAGTTTGAAAGTTTAATTTGCATTTGTTGCATCTCAATTGCTAAAATTTGGCACATAGAATCATCTGGCTGTTGAGATGTTGCAGCACATAAATGTAGTTTTAACCCATTTAAGCCCCACGACAACTATAGTTGACAAAACCTGTCCTGCAGCCTCCTGCTGCTTCCCATTGACAACTCACTCCTGTCAGCCACTCGCTCTCGTCGACACCCTGCTCCCGTCGACACCCTGCTCCCGACGACAATCCTCGTTGACACCCTGCTCCCGTCAACCACTCACTCCGGTCAACAACTCGATCCCGTCGACACTCCACCACCGCCAGTCCGCTCATGTACCACCGTTTGTCCACGAGTTCCACCTCCTCCTCCAGCTTCGCAGGTGGCACCACCGATCCCACCTCTGCCACCAAATGTGAGAGAGCAGAGTGGCCTCCCAACAAACAGAGATCTGGGCAACCAGAAGAAGTAGAGAAAGGAGGCAGCAGAACTATGTCTTAGTCAAAACACGGCGGTTTATTAAGTGCTACAAACAAAACATCCGCAGCACAAGCCTACATCAGCAGGAAAAATCCACCTCACACCAGGTGAACCAAATAGGCAGTCCCACACGTCGCGTTGCCTGTCCCGCACGCAAACATGTCCGGGGGAAACTCTCACCCAGTCAATCAGTTCTCCCCTTATAAACAGGTGAGAAAGGGAGTGGTCATCACCTTCTCACACTATTACTGCCACGCCTGTTCCCAATTAATAATTCACTGGAATAGGACCTGCTTGACAAAGTGAAGGAACAAATGAGAAGGAAAGTTATTGAGATCTGTCAGTCTGGAAAAAAGGCTGTAAAGCAGTGAGAGACATTATCCACAATTTGCGAAAACATAGAACAGTGATTATTCCAAGAGCAGCGACGACAAAAGATCCCAAAACAACATCCAAAGAACTGCAAGCCTCGCAAGGTCAGTGTTCATTACTCCCTAAGACCTTTGGGGAAAATACTCTGTGGTCTGGCAAGACAAAAGTTGAACTCTTGTTTGCCACTTCAGGACCAAAAAAATCCCGAAGGGGAATGTCCATCCATCTGTTCGTGACCTCAAGCTGAAACCAACCTGGGTTCTGCAGCAGGACAATGATCCACAACACAGCAGCAAGTCTACATCTACAATGAAGACATTGGAGCGGCCTAATCAAAGTCCTTACCTGAATCCTATTGAAATGCTGTGGCATGACCTAGAAAGTCAGTTCTTGCTCCAAAGGCCTCTAATGTGGCTGAATTACAACAATTCGGCAGAGATGAGTGGGCCAGAAATCCGTGCACAGCGCTTTAAGAGGCTCGTTGCAAGTCATCGCAAATGCTTGATTGCAGTTGTTGTTGCAGAGGGCCCAACCAGTTATTAGGTTTAGTAGGGGAATCACTTTTTCAATCACTTTTTCACACAGGGTTGGTAGGTGTGTAGGCTGCATTTATCATTTGCAATCATTAAAATCAGTTTTTAATGATCGGAAATCAAAACAGAAAAAGATACCAACATGTTTCTGCTTGAATCATCTTATATAATTATATGCTTGAACTTGCACAACTTAGGTTATTTGCAATACTACTGCAGGACATGTGACTTGTATGTCTATGAAATTGGACTTTTTAGTAACCAGCTTCCAGCTGTGGAACACACCAGTTAATTATGGGGCAGCAGGTCTCCAGCCACTGGAACTCCAAAGGGCCCCGATTATATTCAGACCACCCGTGGTGCTTATTGGTTTTGTTTTTGCCGCCAACCTGTGCATACACAAAAAGACGGACAAGGCACCCGGGACCCGCCGCATCAAAACACTTTCAGTATTTCGTGAAGTAATAATTAAACTGCACATCAGTCGGGACCCTCGTACTTGTTAGGATGACACAACCAGCGGAGGACTGGTTTCTAGTCGTCATGCTGGGCAGAAAAACAAATAGCTGTAAAAAAAATAGCTGCTTGAGTTGTCAGACTTGAACAGAAACACACCTACACACATGCAGGCGGGCTAAACTGTCCATTAAGTACCGGAACACTTACCCGGCAGCTCCGTGGTTTTGGCCTTGGCTCTCTTCGGGGACAACCAGCAGCAGACCTTGAGACATTTCGTCAGCTTTAACCTTCAACTGGTGCCGGACGACCCTTTTTATTTTATTTGTTTCCTGTTAGCCAGGGCTGCCCTCGCTGCATAAACCCGTGGACCCACCAGGGAGCCCAGGGGCAGCGGTAGCCCATTGATCTTCCGTCTTTTTTACAATACGCTTTATTTTTTATTTGTATTTTTTTTCTTTTTCAAAACAAAGGAACACATGCATAAATCATTGTGAACTACAAAGTAAATGCAGTGTACGTGTTCCCAGCCACAGGTCTCCAAACTCTCCATTGGGATTAACCTCGTTGGGGATAGGCACTGCTTTCAGAAAACAAAAAACAAAAGAACTATGGGCAATTCAATTTGAACTTTTCACCTTTCGCTAGGGGTGTAATGATTTTTTTGAGTGTCATTACAATTCCACAGTTCCCTAAACACCTCACACGCTGACACTGGTGTTGTATATTCTCTACAATTGTGCATTTGTCCGTCTTCAGGCAGCTTCTATGAAGCTTTCGTTCTTCTAAATCAAGTGACGCACAAAGTATCCGGGATTTTAGAACTGGATGCTAATTTGCTCTGCACAAATACACGGCCAGAGTTCTCGTGTGTGCAGCCTGGATTGGCGTCGTGGATCTGCTCCTTCTGCCGTCCACATCATCACGCATTCATCCAGGGGCAGAAAGAACCAACTCAGAGAGAACGCATATAAGGAGTTACATTTTTCATTTCAGTGCTGTTATCTTTTTGTTGCCCAAGATAAGCAAAGACTAAAACTACTCTGAAAGATGTCCAAAGAGAACTGAGGGCTGGCAAATAAACTTAAGAGGAACGTTCAAAGCAAAGGAGCTCAGAACTAAGACTAATGACAATAAAAGAATTAAGATGAATGTGTAAAAGATTGGGAAGATCTGACAGGGGAAGGGAAGTGCATTTAATTTCTGACTTTTTTTTGCCTTGAAGAATACAGTATACAGAACAGAGAATAAATAAACCGATTTTACTAGTTTTATTAGTCCTTGTATTAATTTGAGTTGGCAAAGTAACACAATCATAACAATTTCTATTAAAATACTTTGGTTTGTGACTGGCTATGACTATTTGCTGAGTCATTGCCTATAGAGTTCACTAAGTATTCAACCATTTTTTAATTCTATCTGTACAATGATAGTACAGTGCAATAGCCAGGTTGTCTTGTGCAAACCAAATATCTGATATATGCCATTTACCTGTGCTACGTCACATTAATTGGTGGAATAAATAATATGAAAAATGGGGGAAACATTTTTTATCAGTATCGAAGTGTTACAATTTCATGTTTGTTTTTAATGCAAGATCACCAAAGCATTTAGAAATTCCCTTTGGGTGCGGGTTAAATTTTACCAAATTTTATAATTCATGCAAAACTTTTACATTCACAGGCATAAATTTGACAAATCTCTAGTTCTAAAACCTTCTTCATAGAATTTGATCACACCATTAAATCTGAATTTAAAACAGTAAAAGTATTAAACTTATTGGTCTGTAGTGATGTTAGCCTTTGCCATATTGCATAGTATCATTCCTGCATGAAATAGCACATTTTGCTGTGTCCAGTGCTTTCTCTACCATGATAAAGATATACAGCATAATACAGTATATGGGATAATGTCCAAAATCTCATGTGGTGTAACTCTAGTTAGTTTTGTATTATTATTCTATGTGGGTTAACTAATTCAATTGATGTGATTTTTGTCACAGACCCTGGTACCCCCCCTGTTCTGGCCTGAGCTGTATGACATGTCAAAGACAGGAATTATAGGAGCGGATTCAACCCGGCAAACCCATGCACGGCGTTTGTTTTCCTCTCGCAGCGATCCCCAGCGCCCTGCCAGAACACACGGCCTCCGAGTGAAGAATCTCTCAGCGGTTAAATGGCTTAGATTTGCCTCTTAATACCTGCGGTGAAGGCGTACTGGCTGCTCTCATCCTCTGCTGCAAGAGGTCAAACGCCGTTCTGCATTCTTCAGCTCTGTTTGTGCGCTCGCTTAATGGCAAATTAAAAAAAAAATGGCATGATGAGATGCACAAGGAGGCCCAAATGTGTTGAGAGAAGAGCAGAGCGATTACATCACTTCATGGAATAAAAGCGTTTATCACATAAAATGCTTTGTGCCTATAATTAACTTCTTTATTCTCGAATAATAGATCAAAAAACATGAAAACATCACATCACAAAACAGAACAAAGTATATTTCTAAGGCAGAAAATGTTTAAAATCCCTCATCAATTAGCATTATTAACTAGACTAATGCTAGTTCTGTATTGCATCAAACACATTTTATATTTGGGTCCATCCAAGGCAAATGGGGTCTGTCTAAATATTCTATTCAATTACTGTTTTTTTCATGTGCAAATGACAGTAGTTATTGTAAATTATTATTTAAATTAATTATTTAACATTTTAAAAAATGGTTGGTAAATCATGATCATTTACCTGTTTTGAGTGAAACCTATGCAACCCTACTAATGAGCGACTCTCAAATATAGCAGCAGCTATATTCACATTTATTGGCATATATTATTATATAGTGGTAAAATTGAGTGTGTCTAAAGGCACAATTTGACATTTTTTTCCAAATTAGAATGTATAAAAAAATACTGTTGATTGCATTGCATTGATGGAAGCCCATGTGGTTATTAGTTAATAATAAATAATTATCAAAGGTAATGATCATTATAATAAAAGAATGCAAACCAATCACAACTCAGGATAATGTAACGTCACTCGTCCCTATAACTAGTGGACATTTTGACCCTTACTTATTAAAAAACAACTATTTATTATTATTATTTTTTTAACCTTGCTATATAACTAGTAAGGTCAACAACATGAATGAATTATAAGATCAGTCAAGGTTTATTTATTTATTTATTTTTTTATTATTTATTATTTATTTATGTATTTTATTTATTTATTTATTTATTTATTTATTTATTTATTTATTTATTTATTTATTTATTTATTTATTTATTTATTTATTTATTTATTTATTTAAAATACTGGGTTAGTGTTTTTATACATCTTCAGACATGCAAAACAATGTCAATCAATTTTTATTCTATAAAGATACTGATTATCCACTCAAGATAGTGGACTTCATACATGTTGTCCCTATAGAAAATAAATCTATGTAATAGTGTGTGTATTACTGGGAGAAGGGAGGTGAACTTGTAAAGGGAGCTATGTGCACTTTAAAGTCAACCTTTGTGCATAATGATGACGTACAAGTCCTAATACAGGGGGACGTGTTGTATTATTGCATATTGTACATGTTGCACAGCAGGAAGTGGCCTAGAATAAACTGTTCCAATAATGTCAGCAAAAGAAGTCACCCAGGTTTTAAATACCTGGAGTCATGCATTAGCCCAGCCAGCATTAAATAACAAGGCCTTAGCTTCCTGCAGAACCTGGACTGGGCTTTTTTAGTCTTTTATTTTGTCCAGGTGTGTGGTGAAGGGCGTCCTCTCCTCCTGCATCACGCCGCCTCTTGGCAGCCGCTCGGCCGCAGACAGATGGGCGCTACAGCAGGCGGTTGGAGTCATCGGCAGGCTACCCGCTCCCAGGACGTTCACCGCAAGCAGGCGCGGGAGAAAAAAGAATTAAAGAATAAAAGACCTCCTGCACCATTAAAGACGGCGTCCATCCCGTGAATGGATTGGACAAACTGACCCGGGATTGGGTTTTTATTATTTAACCCAAATACAAATCAGTCCATTGTAGGGTTTCTGGGAGTTAATAGGGTTAGATTGAATTTTAATTGAATTAAAAATGAAATACGGAGCTTCATCCCAGACCAAATGTAGTTTCTGAAATGGCGAACACCCAAATGGTGCAGTAAGTCACAACTATTGTGAGGAAACACAAGGACTAGATATACACATATACACATATATACATTATTCCAGGGTGGGATGCTGACATAGAAGTAGTGGCGTAGTAACAAATAAGTTAAATCTGAGCTTAAAAACACTGGTATAATATTGTTGTAGTGTCACATCCTGACATAGTGACAATAAATCAATAGCTGTCAATCAGAGAACCATTTTCCAAAACTTTGAGTGTAATCAAAGTTTGGGGGACAGACGCCGTCAGCCCTGTTCCACATGACGGAATATTCTGAGGCCGGTCTTAATGCGTTTATCTACGTTGGGGGGCGAATCATTCGTCACCATTTAGTGTGCACGCCGTGGAAGGCACGAAGATGACTTTTTGATGCAGATTCTCAGAAGGGTCGTAATGATCCTCTCAAATTAATGCGATTAATGTAAATTTGTTTAATTAGGGGCGTGAGCTTTAACGCCCCATTGGCTGTCGCAGTGTGCGTTGTTTTTTGTTTAAGTTCATCGTGGACTCGCGTTTCGAGGCTCTCTGCTCTTCTCTGAAACGCTGTGTATCCCAGCCCGTTCCAAATATTATTCACAGTTGACTTGGCTGCGTTATGCAGCGAAACGCTTCCCGTGCCATCGCCAAAATAAAAGATTTTTTTTTTTATCGGCCCTTTCCTTCCTCCTTGTTGCCGTCGGGGAGAAAAAAAAACAAACAGAAAAAGGCCAATCTCGTCTGATTTGAAACTGCATGAGAGTCGCCCTTCAGGTTTAAGCAGCCAATCTAATCCTTGTAATCGTGGATCGTACTCAAAGCCCTTTATTCCCTGCAGGGGGGGAGGGAGGGGAGGGGGCGAGGAGCTGTGACCCGCGCGGCGTCCAATGCACTGCTTTATTTCCTTCCACCTTTTAAGAGATATGTGCCGGCAGAGTAAAAGTGACAGATAATGTTTCCAGCCGGTTCCGGGATATGCATGCGGCCGATGCGGAATGACAGGTGCATTTCCCAAAAAGAGAGACCATAATGTTTTTCTATTTAGCACTTGACAGTTCGCCTTCATCATAACACGGGCTTAAGGGCTTCAGAAGCGGCGTGATTATCGCCGGCCCCGAGCGCCTCTCTGCCCAGGAATTGAATTCCTTTATAGGGAGACGAAAGCCGTTTTAAAAGGCCCTCGCCTGAAAGAAGGGGACGCGGGGCGAATCAGCATACTAAGTGAATTTTATACGTGCCATTTCCCTGACCTCCATCTTTGCGTCGAGTGGGGGAGAGAAAATTCCCTCGTTCTCCTCCCGCGCGGGAGCACGCGCGACCTCACTTGACTCGGTTCGGAAGTTTATGAATTTGTAAGAGCCGCCGCCGCATAATGTTTACCGAGGTGTTACGGTGCCTTCCCCGCCGTCTGAAATATTTAGGCGCCCTGCGGGACGTCATTACCACTGCGCTCTGCCTCCCCTCAACCCCATCCCAACGCCACGATATGTTCTGCAGGATTCACAAACTCTTTCTATGCAATAATAGATGCCCGTCAACCTGCTTCTATCAGTTTTTTTTTCACATATATGTTTGAGATTGCATATAAAGACTATTCCTACTCTCCTCACTGCAAACAATACAATGTGCAATTACACTATATATAGTAGAAAGCTGCTTTCAAAGATGCATATACGTTAAAAATAAATAATTCATTATCATCACAAATAAAACATAGACAACAGTAGAAGAGTTGGTAAGGGAGTATTTATGATAGGATCCAACTTCCTGTGTTTTTAACTTATTTATGTGTCCTAGAACTCAGTTCCAGGTTAAATCAAATTTCTCAGGACTTGATTGATTTTTTCTAGACTCAGAAAGCTGCATCTATTTAAAGAACAATACTACTTTTTTCTTGTTTTCGATCAGTTTTAATAAAATCAAGTATAAAGTTCATCACAATAATTGACGCTTAATTGATGAACCACATTTTTGTTTTTCTTAAAGCTGCAGTGTGTGATTTTGAGAGTAATTGCACACACATTGTCCGTCAATGGCGCAAACATTATTCAGGCCGTGGATGTGTTATAAATAAGGAGATGGGGCGGCGAGAACATGACGAAACCCAGAAGCGACGTCGTTGGTTGGCAGATAATTTCCCTTTCAACGCAGCCTTTAGGAAGTGTTCTAAGTAACTCGGTCTGGAAGTTTATTTTGAAAAATTAGAAACTTTTAGCGCTAAACTATCTGGTACGTCATCATGTATGTTGGATAGAATTGACCGTGAGCACATTTGACTGAAATTTGTTGCACCAATAAATGTGTGTTTAAAGCGCAATGTGCAGCTCTGTCTCTGTTAAGAGTGCCCCCCCCCACCATGGTTGATGCTGACACCATGGTCCATTCAGTGTTTTTATGTGATTATGTGTGGTTGTCAGTGATATATAATGACCTGCAGCCGTCTGCGTGTTGGTGTTTCTGATATTTCCAGGGTTTGACTGACACATTTTTCATGCAATTTTGCCAATTTTTGTGATGGGATGCACAACACAACCCGTTTGTCTCAGGAGTTAATTAACAGTCAGAAATGAAAAGCAAGTTTTGAGGATGCCTATGAAAATCAGCTGTCAGGGCACGGGAAATAAAAATTCAGCCAAGGCTTTGGGCAGCTCGAGCTTTGGACGCAGCTCACTCGTCTTCATCCAGAATCTCTTCCTCATCGGAGATGTCGGGGGGGGGCGTCTCTCGAAGGAGGTCACGCAGCTCTTCAAGCAGCTCCATCTGGAGACGACCAGATGGAGCTGCTTGACCCGCGAGCACATGTGGCTCTGAGACGTCACAGGTCTGAGGAAAGTACACCGTTATACCTACGTCCACCAGGCCGCTTTTTCTTCTTTTTACTGCCGTGACCTTTTGTTTAAAGACTAATAGCGGTAACGCTGTAACCGGTTCACTGATGACCGGCTGCACGCGTCTGAGGGCGGCCGTGACATTTGTAAAGCTGGGATTTAAAGTCGGAGCCGGAAAGAGTGAGGAAGACGACGTGGAAGTGTTGCGTTCAAGGAGCCGCTTTGGTCGCCAAAGCTGTTCAGTTGCTAGAAAGTCAACTTTCTAAAATGAAGCACTTGTTTTTTTCAGATGCACCTTACAATAAATTCTAAATACTTGCACAATTTCTCTTAATCTCAATGCAGACCTTGATATGTTTTATTACTACTATAATTAACTTTAAACATGAAATCTCTTACATGTGCTCTCAATACATGTTTTTGGAACAAATGTATTGAAATTCAGTGTGCGTTATTTTATTATAAAGTACCGTGCTGCTAAGCGAGACGTATTCCAAAACGAGAAATGCACAGTAAAATTACAACAAAAGCAATAATCTAATATGATAATGGGAGTGAACCTATTAAATATCCAAGTGACTGTACCTGCATACATCACTATATATTTTAAAGGGACCCTACTTTGCTATTTTTCCAATCCAATATGTTTATTTGTATGGCCTGGCTTTTTACCGTCTTAAATTCTTACGAATGGTAACAAAAGCAATAATCAATCAGTCTCCTAATGAATATTTAAGTATTAGTGAACTATGTCCAGCGTTCAACTGGGTTTTGCTTTTATTTATTTGACAGCTTGTGTGTTAGCAGGAGCACCAAAGACAAGTTTTCCTTTTTCTTTGTAACACTCTCGACTCTCCTCCAACATTAAAAAATGAGTGTTTGCTCACAAGCACCAACATTTTAAGCTGTGCAGGTTTTCCCAGTCGTTGTTTGCTGACATTTAAACGTAGAAAGAATAAGTTATTGCTGATCGTTGCTCGGTTCGTATTGAAAATGATGGTGCAACGTTTGCAACGAGCTGACCGTACAATACGTGGAGGTAAAGCTGCTTGAGGTGCGGAGTAAATGTGATTAATAATATAGACAGGCTTTGCTGTTCCGGGGCAGGAATGCACTAGTAGTACTTCTACAGGAAAATATCGATCACAGTTCTCCAACACATATGAGCAGAACAGCGCAAACTCAGTTTTTGTTATTCATTTTGTTTTTTGGACCATGGCTCGCCATTTTAAAAGCATCCCTAGTGTTGTCAAACTATAAAAATAAAATGGAGATGTTATGCAGAACTGACCAATGCAGCATCTTTTCCACACATACAGTGATTCTTTTTATTTATTTATTTTTTTTTTACCCGCATAAGTTGCCAAAGACTCTGAGTTACCTAGAATACACTGCTGTGTGTGTGGGACTTGTTATTTATTTATTATTATTTTTTCTTATAATTTGACTTGAGCTCTATCCAGGGAAAGAATCTGTTTGTATTTTCAGAATAAAAGTTTAAAAGTTGACTTAGAGGGTTAGAGACAGGTAGACTGGAAAGCATGAAATAGCTTCTTAAAACAGTTTTACTGTTCAGAAGCAGTGAAATATTTTAATTTGGAATTAGAGAATTTGGGCATTCTTAATGAAAGTGACATAAATCAATTAATTGTTATTATTGGTGATTAACGTCAATTAATTGATTCATCGACTAATCGTTGTAGCTCCAACAGTGTATTTAAGTAAAGGCTGAACAAATAGTAATAGTCTATAAAGTTCTCATTACAACAAATGTGTGTTTGTGTCTAATCCACCAGAATTAAAGCAGATCCCTCATAATGTGGTTTCACGTGATGCATAAAGATTGATTGGCTGATGCAAAGCTTCACATATCACAGATATATGAATTGATCACACAAATGGCCTTGAACTCTGAACTCCCAGGTCACAACCACTTAACCACTTTTTAGGTTTCCACGTTAACTATCGGCACATTTTGTCTGAGAGGTTTCTCCTCTTATCAGTGTTTCACAGCTCTGTCGTAAACTCTCGGGTGACGCTAGTAAAACCAGAATAAGTAGGCGTGTGGTGTTTTAAATGATTGTTTTCAGACACCACATTTATCAGGGATCCATTATTGCCCTGTCCCTGTTTTTATTTTTTCTTGTTCTACCGCGGCTCGGTTGAAGTCTGCACATTGTGTTTTATTTTGAAAATCAACCGGTTGATTTGTGTCTTTCCTGTTGTGTTTTCTGCACGGCTGGTGTCTGTAAAATGAGCCAATGAACCTGTTTTTGACAGAATGTGCAGGAGATCTGGTTTAAAACATTCTTTTGGAATATTCATGATTGTGGTGACTTGGAATTAAAATAGATAACATGCACTATAACATGAAGTTAAACACTTCTAAGTTTAAGAATCTCAGGACAGAATGTGATATATTTCCCTTCTGCCAATCCATTTATTATTATTTCTGTTTGCATAAATCATTTGAAGAAGGGTGTTGTCAGTGTTTAAAGTCTATGGGCTTATTTACACCCACTGTACCGTGCCAGACACAGGTAGTGATGATACAAAGAAAACTCCAAATTTAGCAGAGTTTAAATCCTGGAGGAGGGGGGGGGGGGGGTGGCGATCTCGAGTCTCCTGGGAAAATGGTGTGGGTTGGGAAGTAGGAGTTACACGTAGGGATGCCAGCGTTCTATAAAAAAGCAAAAAAAACAAATAAACTAATAATACCATTAAGACCATTTTATTGCCATATGACATACCCCACACAAGGGGTAAATATGTATTTGAATCCCATTTGCTTCATTTCTATATGCATGGGGGGGGGGGGATGGTTAATGGTTACCATAGTAGTATGGTTACTATGGTAACCAGTTACAAAACGTGGCAAACAATTAATTAGTGCATCATGCAAAATTCTCTCAGATAGTACTACACATAAGGAAATATAATATATATATATATATATATATAAAACACTGTCTCGCAAATAATTAACACACTGTGCAAAAGTTAAATCACCACTTTGTTCGATCAAAAAACAATTGCAGGAAATAAAAGCCTGAAATATTTCACTGGATGTGTAATAAGTGTAACATGATGAGTTTCAGTCTATGCAATGAGGTTTCTGTATGTTTGAGATGTGCCTGCAGGAATTAATTTACAGTTTGAGATGAATACTAACTTTTAACGCTTCTAGAGCAGCAGTAAAGTCACTATTTGTACTCTTATGTATTAATATAAGTCAATAACAATCAAATGTTTACTCTCAACGTTAAAGAATCGACAAATAAAATAAAGAGAAGATGTTTTCCAGTCACGTTCCCCACCCTCTGTTTGAAAGTGGGTGGGATAAAACCAGGAAAGTGTAAATTAAGCCTCAGCGTCAGAGGAAAAAATGTTCAATTTGCTTTATTCGAAACTTCACTGGAAAAACCAATATGATGCCAGATGCCATTTATTTGCCACGAGCCAAAATAAGCCTGTAAACGTGTTTATTCCTGCTGTAAAGCTTTGCACAAAACTGAGTGCTGTGCCCCCAGGGTCCATATTAAAAAAAAGAAAAAAAATATGCATTTTCTTTGTAATAATACAAAAGGGGGAACACATGACATCCCATATGGCACGAAACACTTTTGACACAGCCAATATGGGACAGTTGGCAACTCCAGTTGCACTGTGTTCCATTAACAGCTTTACACACGTCTCTTCATAACTGTTTCTATGGGGGGGAAATGCAGCGGGGGGGGGTTTATGCAGCAGCGCCATGAGTGGCCTCGTGGTTCAAATTAAGATTGATGTGCAGGACTCTCTGAACATCCATAAGTTGGAGAAAAAGAACAATTAACCTGCAAAAGCTCTGTGACGATGATCTAGCGATGAAGATATGTGGATTAACAAAACCCTACTGTAAAATAAAATAAACTTTATCTTAATACTTAAAAATGAGTTCCAACCAATTCTCTGCTGATTCTCTGAAGTGTGATTGCTTGTGTCTTTCCATATGTGCGCGTAATTAGTGCGATACTTTCCCCACGTCCTGGATCCCGGAGAATATAGACACCCTCGGCTCCTTCAGACAGCCCCTCGCTCCACGAGTGTTTGTTTTTTGTGTCCGTAATTGGTCAGATAATTGCTAGTCTGTCACTTTATTTGAATGGTTTTGGTACGTCTGAGCGTTTTCTTTGTGGAATCCTGAAGAAGAATGGAACAGAATAGAAGGCCTTTATTGTCATTGCGTTTTAAATACAATGAATTTAATGAGTGCCGCTCCTGGTTGGCGCATAAAACTTAAAAACTTGGCAAAAGGTAATTGCATATTGTATTACACTAGAATAGATTGCATAGAATGTGCCAATTCACAAATACATAGATTATGTGGCTTCTTCTATACCTGTGCAAATAACCCAGAGATAAACCTTGCTATGCACAAAGTGCTCGCAAAAGGACGAAGCACGGTGCTAACCCTGTTTCCATCATCATCACAACCGCAATCGTGATCACGCCTTTAAATTAGGTAAAATGGGTGTGAAATCATCCCCCTTCCTTTTAGGCAAATGAGCCCCATTGCAAAAAAACAAACCCAGTTCATAAAGACTGGCACTGTGAAATAATGGAGCCCCGACTCTTTATCCATTCTACTGATCTCGGTAGATGTCAGCAATAGACAGATTTAAAATGAACTATTTGGTACATCTCTGAGTCGCAAAACTCAATATATATATATAACTTATATATATATTTAAAAGCTCTAGTGACTTCTCTGTTGGTTAAACATATGTCAGACCTCGGGTTAAATGAAAACCAAGAGGGTTCCCATTAAAATGATACCACTGATAGACTTATATTAAGTGGTTGTTAACTTCATGAGCTGATAACTTAGAATTAGCTACCACTCTGGGAAGAATATCATGCCAAAATATCATCTAAAGACATGCATATTTGTAAAGAATTATTAAATAGTGCCACCCTGAGATGAACGAAATGGTCCATGGACTAAGCATGCATTAATGTGCACATACGTCATCTTGATTTTTCTGAATAACGTTATTGTGAAATTCAGACATGAATAGGTGTATAAGAAGCTTATGGTATAAGCATTAGATAATACAGAAGTAAAAACAATTAAATAAATCAAAATACATGGCATCTTTAATTTTCAGTGTGGATTAATCTGCTCAATCTCGGAGGAAAAAAAAACGCAATATTTGTTGGGAATAGATCATTAAGATGAAGCAAATTAGGGGGGTACAAATGGTGTCCATTCTGTGAATTTTCCCTCTGACTTGTGTTGATTGGGAGTGTAAACAGCCCTAGGAAAGAAACGGTTCCCGAGTCCGGTGGTTTTGAGATGTCGGGCGGCGTGCAGCGCCTCCCTGAGGGCAGGAGGTCAAACAGATGGCGGCCAGGGCGAGAACAGTCTTTAACAATGTTCTTTGGCTCCAAAGAGGTAGCGGTGTCTGCGATGTCCTGGAGTGAGGGAGGAGAGCAGCCGATTTTTTTTTGGGTGTGTGTGCTGTTAATGAGCCTCTGTAGTGTTTTTTTATCAGCTGCTGAGCAGCCACCGTACCACACTGTGAGGCAGTATGTTAGGATGCTCTCTATTCTGGCGTGGTGAAAGGCCACTGGCACCTTCTAATACAGACTCTCAGGATTCTCAGGAAGTGCAAATGCTGCCGTGCCTATTCGTGGTATTTGTAGGATATGTAAAGTTCCAGGAATTTGAAGCTATGATCCTTCTTTTTTTATGAAGGACTGCTCTGCTCCTTCTGAAGTCCAATCTGCATGTTTTATAAAAGTGTTAGAGCTACGGATTAGTGTGCAGCGACTACAGTAGTGGGCTCAGTTTGCAGCCCTGTGGGACGCCAGTGTGAAGGTGGAGAGAAAATAGGTTTAAAGTCCTTAATCCAAGTGTAGATGAATAAGCATTTCACAGAGTTATTGCTGAGTGCTGCTTGTTTTTCCTCCAACGTGTCCACTCCAGATAAAATAATTCTCCTTGAGCAGAAATTGCTGTGTTGTCAATTGGGAATTTGAGGAAAATCAAGCTTTTATGAGGTGGAAGGCAAATTTAGCGAGTTGAATTCATTTCGGCGGTTTACCGGCCCCTCAGATTTAAAATTGGGCAATAGGAGAAAATTAAAAGTTGCCACACAAGCACACGCAGCCTTTGGAGGACGTTTAGTATGGTAATCAAACAGGGAGATAGTTCTGGGGAAGAGTTTCACAACAGCTGGCGGCCGGCTCTGTCCAGCCCTGTGAATGAAATAATAAAAGCAGGAAATATTCACTTTTTATGACGGCCTTTTTCTTTACCTCGGGGAACAAAAAAAAAACCCAAAACACAAAACAAAGGACTAAAATGTTTATTTTATAGATGCACTTTTGATGCGGTCTGTGCTAAACGGAATGACAAATATATTGTGTTTTTCTGTGACTGCTCTCTATAAAAGGCCACCCTGTGTTTCACCACTTGAAGCCTTATGAGTGTGGAGCAGGAATATGATGTTAGCAGAATCAGGGGCTTAATAGAGTTTTGATATGTGACGCTGTGGGATATTGAACAGTGAGGCTGAGACACAGTAAAGATTTAATCTATTATTATTATTGTGCAGGTAAAGGAGCATTGAGCAATAAAAATGATGATACAGAGAGATAATTACTATTACTGATTAAGTTCAGAGAAGTAGAAATTAAATTGTATCATCAAATACAGCCTGAAAACATGTTCCAAATGTTGGAAATAAGCAAAAAAGTCATTAATCTGACCAAGATGGCGGGTGGGAGCGAGGCTGTCTCTGCACACGCCGTCCTGCAGCCATAAAACTTGCATGTTCCACAGTGTTATGAGCCAAGGTGGTCACTCGGCATCGCTCATATCGGTGTCCGCGCTCGCCAACGAGTCTTCTGCTCCCGTAGAAGCGGACGTGACCATATGCGTCGGAACACTGAAAAACCGCAGCAACCGCCTCCACATCCATCCAAATGGCTCCCTTTCCGCCGCCGAGCCAGTCGTCTGGCGGGTGGGCGCTTTTTTCTAGCTCCTGATTGGGCGGAGGGTGCAAAGATCCGTCTTCAGGCGGCCAGGCAAACGCTGGAAGAGATGTATCATTAGCGAAGCCCATTAGAGGCCGTAGCACATACGGAATAAGAACTAATTGAACCACAGGCAAACAGAGCAGGAGTATTGCTCGTTTTCTGGGGCGGATGGAATAGAGCTTCCCGTGTGTACCCTACATGTTTGCTCAGAACACGATGGTGTTTTTAAGCTCATTACACATTGACGTCTGAAATACTAACAGGAGTTTGCATTTAAGTTATAGTTAAGCGTAGAACTGTTTGGGTGGAGGCTAAGGCTTGGGAAAAACACATCGATGGAAACCATAAGTTGACACTTATATTGTATATTCATTCAAAACGAATATGTGCACATAAAAGGATCCACAAATGCATTGCAGGAATTGTCTATAAATGATTCCTTCCTATCGTTGTAGGGAAAAATGAACAAAAAAAAAGAGGGTCGACAGTAGTACTTTTGATGCACATATATTTCTTCTTTTAAATATGTGACCTGCTTGATGATTTTGAGTCACTTTGACCCAGAAACACATTTTGAGTTTTCTGCTTGTCTGGAAAGAGGAGTCTCAGCTTCAAGGAGATAGCAAATATTACCTGAAATATGCCCTTCTAGATTTTGACTCTTGGGGAACAAATGGTTATTTTGCGGAAATAAAAGGGCTTTAAAGATAATAATTCATTTTCACATGTTTTTCACTTTGATTAAATGCATTTATTAAGACTCAAATCAAAATTAGTGCAATATTTTTTGGTCCAAATTCATCCACATTTAACCTTCAGACATATACATGTGTGCATGCATATATATATATATATATATATATATATATATATATATATATATATATATATATATATATATATATATATATATATATATACTACTAAATAGCCAACTGCACAAAGGAACGTTCGCCAATATACCAGTCTATAGCCAAACAATAATACAATATACTATACAAATGCATTGAAAATTAACAATTATGTCTCATATATTATAATGTTGCATTTCTATAACATTTAAATCTTTAAGGGACATACAAGATAGGCCGACAGACAATTGTGTGACATCTGGCTCATTTGGATAGAGCACGTCACATATCTGTGATGGAAATTCACAAAAAAAACATATTTAAAGGTTTTCTTTTTGCAATTGTCATCAACAAAAATATATTTTTCTGTTATGGTGACATGAAAAACTGAACAATCAGATTCCTCCCTTAGGGTGACATCATCCTCTTTGTGTAATGTCGAACAGAATGTGAATAAAGAAAACTGCTCAAGTCGGATTTTCGCATTTTCACTTATTTTTTCTTTCTCCTGTGCTAATACATGCATCTCCATGAGGACATTTCTGTGCTCAGTCGACACATCTCAGGATGTCATCTGCCTGTGAACGCTCCTTTACATGAAAGGAACGCTGCCAGCCATGCATGTACACACACTCCCATTCCTGCACCTTTTTCTCACCCAAGACATGGCAGCTCCTCTGCTTGAAGTGGTAAATTGAGATGTTTTGCTTGTGTGTGTGTGTATGTGTGAGTGTGTGTGTGTGCAGGCGTGCAATGATGGATGGTATCGGAGTAATGTCTTATTTGTTGATCAGATCAATCAGTACTGCAGAGCAGGGGATTTAATAACATTTCCATCTGCCGGAGACAAACCTGACAGGGAGAAATGTACCATGAAACCTAATGCTCAGCCAGTGGTAACAGGACTGATCCAACACTTCATACACTGCTCTGCTCCTGTTGTGGCACCAGTGTTTGTTGCTCTTTTGTTTGATGCGGCATCAGTGAGTCTACCGCATATCACTGAATTATGACTGACGTCTAAAGTTTTTTATTATCATATTACTAAAAGGTTTATAATGATAAAAGATGAAATTATTATGGTAGGAACAGGATTTCTGCATATGTAGCTGTGATTGTTAATTATATTATGAAATACTGATATGATAAACCAGTGGTGCCCAACAGGAGGCCTGGGGGGTCAAAACTGGCCGGTCCAGTCCAGCCCAATGGAGGACTGTACAAAGTGTGGCAAAAGAAAGTTCCTATTATTTTTACAGAAATGTGAAGTCAGTGAGCATTGCATTGCAAATCAAGATTTAACCATTTCTAAAAAAATAAATAAGACTTTAATAATCCTAAATGGGGAAATATACATGGTACCACTGCTCATGAAGGGCAAAAAACAAAACAAGTAACAATTATACACATACACACATACATAGTTATGTTATATCAATAAAGAGAAACAAAAGAAGCTCCAATGGCAGGTTCACGTGGGTTAACATGAGTAAGAGTGAGCTAGGGCTGAGGAGAGCAAACAATGAGGCGCATCGCAAAAGGAGGAGGAGGAGGAGGCACCTGCACCATGACTCATCACTCTTAGGAACACAACAGATTTAAAAAGATCATCAGCGGGTCGTGAGTGTTACGGATGGAAGGAAGAAAGAGAAGCTTCAGAGGATCTCATGAGGTCCCAGCATAACAATGTTTTAGGCCGGCCAGGGCCAGCCCCTAACTGTAAGCTTCTTCACAAAAGGAAAGATTTAACCTGTTCTTAAATGCCCTCCGGCCTGAAACAGGGGAGCCTGATAGTTAAAGGCTCTGCCTCCTATTTTAAGTTTAGAAACCTTTAATAAGGCTGAATTGTGGGAGCGCAGTGTTCTCAACGGGTGATACGGAACTCTGAGCTCCTTATGGTAGGATGGAGCCTGACCATTAAGACCTTTCTAAGTAAGAAGGAAGATTTTGAATTCTATTCTTGATTTCACAGGAAGCCAGTGCAGATATGCTCATACATACAAATGCATGGACAAGACAGAAAGTGCCTGACCTTTGCTGTGTTGTGAAGGTGGAAGAAGGCAGTCCGAGAAACACGCTTAACATGGGCAGCAAATGACATATCTTGACCAAAGGTGACTCCCAGATTTCCTACAGTGGTGCTAGATGCAGAGAAGATGCCATCCAAAGCAACTGCATCACTAGATATTGGATTCTCAGGAGATCAATCCCAAGAAACAATAGCTTCAGTTTAGTCTGACTTAAAAAAGCAGAAAGTTGCAAGTCATCCAGGATTTTATGTACTTAAGACACGCTTAAAGTTTTGCTAGCTGGTTGGCTTCAATTGTTGTTATTAACAGGTACAGTTGTGTGTTATCCACATAAAAATGGGAAATTTTAGTGTTTTCTAATAGCTTGACCTAAGGGAAGCGGATATAGGGTGAAAAGTATTGGTCCGAGCTCAGAACCTTGCGGAACTCCATATGTAAGTTTTGTATGGATAGGCGAAACAAATTTGGGAATGATCAAGTACTATAGGACTTAAACCAGTTTAATGCAGTCCATTTTATGCCAATAAGATGCTCTGGTCTCTGTAACAAGATCTGATGATTGATGGTGTCACACGCAGCACTGAGGTCTAACAAGGAACAAGAACGGAAATAAATCCTTTCATCTGACACGTTGAGAATGTCATTTGAAACCTTCGCCAGTGTCATCTCTGTGCAATAAACCATTTCTGTGTGGGAAGTCACTCAACTGGTTGGCTACTGCTTTTTTCCAGGATCTTAGGAGAAAGGGACGGTTGGATATAAGTGGCTGAAACACCTGAGTCAAGTGCAGGTTTTTCAAGAAGAGGATTAATTACCGCTTCTCTTAAAGTCTGTGTTACATAGCCGCATAATAAGGACATGCTGAGCATTTCCAGCAAGGAAGTGCTAATCAAAGGACAAAATGTCTTTAAGCAATCCAGACATTATGGGATCTGAAGACAGATTGAGTTTTTTTTGGATGAAGGGATCGATAAAGCCAGTTGAGAAAAGTTGATTGAGGAAAATGAGTCTAGATAAATGTTTCGTCCATCTCTTCAATCCCTGTGTTTGAGGGCAGATTGGTGCCAGTTGATGGAACAAGGTGATAAATTCTGTCTCTAATTGTCAGATTTTTTGTCATTAAAGGAGCCAATAAAGTCATTATTACTGAGGGCTGTAGGAATACCTGGATCAATGAAGTACTTACATTGTGTCAGTGAAGCTAGAGTGCTAAAAAAGGAACTTATGAGACTTTCTTTCCATGTACAGAGAGCTTCTTCCTTCAGTTTGCTGGCATGCCATATTCTTTCAAGTCTTCCTCCGGTTAGTCTTTTACAGATTTGAGCGTAATACCAAGATGCAATTCTTTCTTGTTTACCTAACGTCTTTTGTAGAGGAGCGATGGCATCAAGAGTCGTCTCCAGTAAAGAGAGAAAGGCCGAGCCAAGGCTATCGCTGTCAATGTCAGCATGAATATTAAAATCACCTGCAATGATTATTTCATCTCTACGAAAAAATGACTCTTGAAAGGACCTCTGAGGGTTCAGATGAAAGATTTCACAGGTACGGTCCAGGAGGGCGGTACACTGTGACATATAACACTGGTTGTAGTTTTTTTTTTTTCCGAGTTGGATGAGAAAAAAAACTCAGAACAAGGCTTTCAAAGGATGTGCAGCTCCACCTCGACTCAGGGCTGATCAATAAACCGGAGTTAAAAATGGCTCCAACTGCACCACCTCGGCCGGTGTCTCGAGGGATATGAGTATTAATACGGCTGCGAGGAGTGGATTTATTCAGGCGCACACTTTCCTCGCAATGCAGCCACGGTTCAGTAAGACAGAGCAAATCAATATTATGAGATGATATCAGATTGTTTATTAACACAGACAGAGATGTTTAAAAGTTCACATTTCACTGTCGGATCCTGCTGCATTTTAATTAAGTGTAACTTGTCTCCTGTGAATGTAAATGGTCGGGGACAGACACGGTTTCTATGAAGTTTTGAGTGGTGACGCCACATAAATAGAATAAATACAGCGATTGTGTGAATGATTCTATCAAACACGTGTATCAGGTTTTAAATTATAGAATCAAAAGAGAGGCCAGATCCCTGGTCTGAGCGGCTTATTATGCATTGGTGTAAATTACCTCTCCATCAGAACGGGATTGCTGTCAGACTGTCAGATAAATCACTGTTGTTTTTAATTAGTGTATGATTTCCCCCTTCTTCTTCTTCTTTTTTTTTTTCTTTCCCATATGAAGGATATCACAGCAAATCCAAATCACAGGCTGGTGTAAAGTTCCCCGCTCTGTTTTACTCCTTTCTTGTTTTAATTAAACATTTACACAGTCCAGACCTCAGAGGTCACATCCCGCAGGGAATTAAACTTTCTAACACACACACACACACACACACACACACACACACACACACACACACACACACACACACACACACACACACACACACACACACACACACACACACACACACTCAATCTCTCTTTCTTCTCACACAGCCCACAAACTCACATTTTTCATTACACTCAGAAAGCAGCAGGGACAGCAGTTTATATCCAAAAAAAATTGCTCATCGTCCCATATGAAACTGAGCAGATCAGAAATCACAGTGGTTTTACAGATGTTCAACAAAAGCTGTATTTCTAGTGTTTGCACAGACTGACCACGCGGAGCATCAACAGGTCAAAGGTCATTGGTCTTTCTTTGGGTTGACCATCACCCCATTCATAACTCCATATAAAAGATAATTCAAGATTTTAATTCAATTTATTTGGATATATATATTGGTCTATGCTTGAGGAAACTGATTGAATTGAGTCTATACTAGTATTTTGCAATTTCAGGTTTCATATTTTAGCAATTTCAATTTTATTTTAACCCAGCCCCAGTCTTATAAATAACAACAACAATGAAAAAAAAAAAAAAGTTTGGCAATCACAAGCATTGTTTTTCAGCAGTTTTTCAACATTCTGGAAAGTTTTCTTGGTAAAACAAAACCTGCCCGAATGCAACAGGAGGGTTCATGTGTAAACAGGATGTTTAAAACTGGGAATCATAGGATCCTAGATATCTCTCTCCAAATAATTTCACAATTATTTATAACACATATGAATAAAAGAAATGTAAAAAGTAATAAATTATAGAGTTTAATACACTGATATGAAATGTTAAACAACTAAGCAGCACCATTTGTATATATATATATATATCCAGTGCTTTTTTGACGCATAAATGACATATCATCGGTATTGTCATGTATCAGTAAATTAGAAAGACGGCATCACATGGGAACGTCTCATGTATGATTCCATATGGAGGGAAAGTGTACAGAGATGACACCTCCATCCATCACGCTCCGTGGTGTTAACATGCTTCACCGTCCCGCTGTGAAGAAAACCTCTAATAGGCTAAACAGAAAGCTGCCACATAGTCAACAGAACATTGGCGGAATCTGAGGAATCTGATTCCTCCGTAAATATGCTAGTGAAAAACCCATTCTTTGATATTCACATTTCAAATATTGAAAGAAACTCTACCAGTGTTTTGTCCCTGGTGAATCCAAATGTGTGTCTTCATGAGACAGTTGAATGTCAATACACATATATATGTGATGATTGAAATCCATTTCAATGAAAAAAAGAATAATATTACAATTATAAGAGCCTTTCTCAGCACTCAAGGACATTTTATAAAGATAAACAAATACAAATAAAACCAACAGATACAAGCTGCACACGGTATAAAAATGGAAGAATGCAATTAGAGCGAGAAAGGTTTCGTGAACGGGCGAGATTTGGAACAGAGGAAGAGAGTCGATGTTCGGGACGTCCAGTGGGAGGAGGTCAAGCAAGGTCCGGCTCAAAGCTCGGAGCCCCGCGGACCAAGTTTGAGGTCGAGAAAGATTTAATTTTTGAGAGTGAGAAGAGTTGGATAATGAAGGAGAAGGGACCCAGGATGGATCCCTGGGGCACACCTGAAGCGACGGGGGGTGGAGGGCTGCGAAGTGAAGGATTTGAGGTTAAACAGAGTTTCTAAACTCTTCTTAAACAGCAAGAGGGCGCCATCTATTTTTTTGACTTTACTTCATGTCATGCAGGCAGCAGACTGTGGAAACCTGAATGCAATCGTGGACAGATGTGGTTCACAGATGTGTAGTAGGTCCAAGTTCCACACATGACACATCTGACCTGTTTAAATGTGATGATTGGTCAATAATATGCAGAAACTTATGAATATTCTCTGGCCCTTTTGCTTCTTATCATCCCTTCTTTTTCTTATATTCATCTCATAAATAAAGTAAAAAGGGAGATTTTATCTATTTTTTTATTCTAAGGAAGGATAAGTGTTGCTGTGATTTTTCTAGTGAGGACACTCTTTCGTCCCTCTGTTAGAAACCACATTAAAGAGGTTGCTTCCCTGAAAGATTCACATTGTAGAGAGTGGGAGAAAAAGAAAAAAAAAGAAAACGGCACTTAGACATGAAGGAAGGAAAAAGCACTTTTTTATCATCGTCGGCCCTCTGTTAGCGTAAGAACTCCATTTATCAAGCGATGACATGTACTTTGTTCTCATTAAACATTAACAGAATAATCCCATTCTTTTTGTAGTGCCAGTGCTCCCTAAAGGTCATTGTTTAAGACTGGCGAGTGTGAAGGAGGAGAGCGCGCGGTAATGAACACATTTCATGTACAGCGCTTCTCAGAGTAACGGCTCCCCTCCACCCCGTGGGAACCCGCTGGCGTTCCCAGGTCATCAAACACCGCCGCTGCCGTCACGCCCCTCGGCATCCGCTCACCCGGCGCACAAGGTGCCCTTTAGCGTACGAAGACGCCACACATAAACGCGTCCGTGCAACACGTTTCACAGGATCCGGTGGCTCATTGTTGATTTTTGTTTTGTCGTTTGTACCGTTGTCTGTTTTTGGAGGAAAACGATTCCATTATTAAACGTCCTCCGCCGCACGTTCTTGGAAATGTAAAAATGAAACCTAACCCTAACCCTAACCCCCTAACCTATACCCCTTTATCCTTAAAGGAAAATTATGTGGGTTGTACCATAGACCAAGTGGGCCAAATAGAACACATTTCTAAGTATTTGTCACTTTGGGACTTAATGAGGTAAATAAGGAAAAGTCTAGGGAACCAATGTTCTTATGGGTTAACCTGCATTTTCATCAAATTTTGCACCATACGGTTTTCTTTCATTTGTATTATTACAATTGAAATACAACAACAATTCTGATTCGATTGGCTGTCATCCTGACATATAATCGCAGTTGCAAGAATCATAAAAACACCACATCATTTCCTGGACAGAACTGATGACTACATGGAGATGAATGAATTTGCAAACATTTGAGAGAAATATGCCTTTTTGTGCATATATGATTTTTTTTTTCAGCAGTTGTACAAGTTGATTTTCATTGAAATAAAGTTTAAATGACAAAAGGGGGGCGAAACCTACCGACTGGATGTAGAGACATGCAATCAGACGCTGATTTCTTCCATTGGTATGATGATAATTAAAGTGACCATAAACCCTTATGGACATAGTGATATATCATATTTGATAACATAGGCTGTGTCAGTAGTATGTGTAAAGTCAGATAGGTTTGTTCTTAATTTTCTTTTGTCATCCCCTAGTGAGGCATTTCTTGGTTATAACATATCAGCAACCTCAAATCCAGGGAATTAATACCTGGAGAATAAAATAGCCATTAGCAATTCAAATAAAATAAAAGAATACATATATATTGAAAGGTAGTTAGCAGTGCAAACATAGGTGGGGTGGTGTCCAATTAGTCCAGGGATGGGTAATACAGTGTGATGGTGGGTGTGGAGGCCTCCTGTGCCTCCCGTGCTACACCAGGGTAAAAGATGCGTCTTCTGCTGAATGTGCTCCTCTGTCTGGCAGCGGCGTCGCGAAGTGGATGCTGGAATTATCCGGAACGGCCAGCAGCGTAAGCCACCGTCCCCGGTAGGGTCCAGGTTGGGTCCCAGGACGGATCCTGTCTTCTTCAGCATTATGTCTGCTCTGCTGTGTCTGCACTGTAAAAAAAAAAAAGGTATTTTCCTATTTTGTTTTCTATAAGAACTATTTTGTAGTTCAGCATAAACTACTTTATATTTCACATGTAATTCATATAGTTCTTATGTAGTTCATTCATATGAGTATTCATATACAATTACATGTGGTTCATATATGCATTCATATGTATTTCATAAGTGTTACAGATATCTTGTAGTTCATATGTAGTTTACCAGTATGTTAGTAGTTTTACATAAGTATTTACAAGTGACCAGATCTGTAATAATACATTAAAAAATGTATCACAATTTACATTTTTTATACATTGCAGTGTATTTTGTCAACAACGTGAAGTATTTGGTTGTTTATATAGTGGTTCATAATCTGAACTATATATATATACATTATGTATTAGAAGTGAAGTCAAACCTGTAAAATGAAGTGAGCCTTGGTCTTCATTCTACAGGTCATATTTAGTTCATATCTGTGTTCATACATCATTTACAGGTGGCCAAATCTGTAGAATGGAGGGAGACTTATTCCACATTAAAGTTAGGTCATATATAAACATTGTCATCCGAGTGTCCACTCTTTATTATTTGCATTGCTAGTTTAAAACAGAAGAATATGAAACATTGAATGAAATCATTAGTTCACAAATAAAGCAGGGAAGTGAGCTTCTTTCCCTGAAGCCAGTTTTAAAAAATACTTTAAGGCCTCGCTTCAGGGGGAGCTTCAAATTGTTAATTCAGTCAACAATGATTTTTGATGCCTCTGCGTAATTAATAATAGATTGCCCATCTGTGGAAGTCAGTAATACTTCGGGGGCCACCAGGCGGACCACGCAAGATGAGGCGATCGCATATTTTTTTCAAAGACCCTGATGATTTTCTTGTGTTTTTGCAGCTTCTTTTGACATCAAACCACATTTATATTATATAAAAAAGACCAAGGTATAACCTTTAGTCGTATTTATGGCAAAAGGCCATAGACACAGCACTCGCTTGCACTGCATAATGTAAGAGGCTGTAACAAACTGTTGATCAGAACATTTAGTCAAAACCGTGTTCCTGTCAAAGTAGTAAATGAAGTGTTCCGATTTGCTCAGCACCAGGAGTGCATCCCGTCCTCCTCACTGTGCTGCCTGTATTCATCTTTACCAGGTTGCTATAACAAGCGCTGTGAACATGAATATGTGAATCACTTTGGAAGTGCTGGCGTGCCTGGCCACACGTTTTAACATTTCAAAGATTACTATTGTTGCAGCAGGTGTTTTTGAGCGGTTTCTGAATGTTTAGCTTATGACTGATCACAAAAAGTGCTGAAAATGACATAGAGCACTGAATGCACTCAAATATGCTTCTGAATCCACAGTAAATACTATTTGTTCAGTGTGAAGGACCATAATTTCCATCATCCTGCAAAGGTAGTTGAGGACAGAGGAGCTGAGAAACCATCTGAGATCATCATCAAATGGAAAATGTATCATATCAAAACATTGGAAATGACATTCTGACATTTCATATGTGATTTCCCAACACTGTGACCAGAACCTTGTCATCATAACCGAAGACGACGTTCATCGCCGCTATGCCACAAGACTCGGCGTCGGGCTCGGCGTCGGGCTCGGCACAGCAGGCGGCACGAGCGGGGCTCCGATGACTCAACTACGCCGCCATGATCAAAGTGTGCATCGGACATGTTTTTGCGGGCAGTACAAGGAGACGTGGCACGCCTGGAGCTGCCTGAACGGGCCTCCAGGCTCCATTCGCAGCTTTGATGCTGTTGATTTCACTAAGATCTGATGTTCGTGGTCTGATGAGGGACGGTGGTTGGTTTTCCCAGCAAAATCCTGACTGCCAATCAATTTGCTGTCAATTAGGGAAGAGTATCAGTGCCAGGCATAAAAATGAATAAATATATGGCAATTCCCATGTGTAGTTAGATGCATGATACTAAGTTGACTGGGTTTAGGGAATTTCTTATTCCACATAAAATTAGTTTTGCACAAAATGTTTTTTTATTGGTTCCAATGGCAGACAGGCAGAGCAGCTTTAAGATCTGGGTTCTACACTCAAAAAATAGGACCTCAGTGGCAAATAAACTGTATTTAGTACGATATGTTATCTTATTCCATTGACACTCCAGATAAAAATCCTCAAATTATGAGATAAAAATACCAAATTAAGATAAAAAGGTCAAACAAAGTAAAGTTATTGTAAGAAAACAAGGGTAAAAAGACCAAAGTCAAGAAAATTATCTGCCAATGGACAAAGCTTTTTTGAGATAGTGTTTGCCTGACCGACACCAACTCTCTGAGTGACTGTGCATTTTTCACACAGCTCGACCAATCTTGACAGAAATACGTATTTTTCCGAGTGAGTGTGTGAGAAGACAGACTGCATTGCTGCTACAGGTCTAACTAGATACTTTTTTGACCATAAAAGCATGTTCATTTGTATGAAATAGACCATGAACATGAAAATTATTATATAGAGAAAGTAGGACCTCTTTAGTTTGGGACGAATTGTACTAAAAAAAAGATATTGTCACTTGTTAAGATTTAACTCTTTGCGGTGTAGGGTGGTGCATTCACACGCTTTTATACACCGATGTTGCTGCTGCAACACAAGGTGTCGATACCAGGAAATCAGGAGCAGGCTGATCATTTATAAGCACACACACACACACACCAGTGGAGCAGCCATCGGGAGCAATTTGGGCTAAAGCATCTCACCCAAGGATACATCGACATGCACCCTGGAGTAGGCGGGAATCGACCAACGACTGCTCTCCCACCTTGGCATGTCGATGCGTCCTTGGGCAAAATAACCCCAAATGCGTGTGTGATCGATTAGATAACATCCTGACGAGCGGTTGGCACCTTGTATGGTAGCCAAGGCCATCGCTGTATTAATGTGTGCAAAAGGGTGAATGTACACGTAGTGTAAAGTGTTCTGAGTGATCTGAAGACTAGGGAGGTGCTGTAAGAGTGAAAATGATAAAGGGCAGAGCCTGTAATCAAATCCCTGCAGTGACTTGATCCATCTGTGTAAGAAGCTTCCTCTTAAATCCTGACGGCCATCAATTTGGATTTGGATTCAGCGGTTGCCTTAAAACAAGTGTTTCAAGTGACAGAGTTGCCACATTTCTCTTTTCCGTGTACTGTATTTATGCAACTCATCTATGCATTATGATTCTCTGTTTATGATGTTGGGATCAAGGTTCTCCGGGGACTAAACCATCTATATCAGGACTCTTCGTAAATGTCTAAAGTATGTAAAACTTCTGTGTGATATACAGTTTTCTCCTTCACTCAGACATCAACTTGAAACCTGATTTGAAACAGGAACTTGGGAAGTTTATTCACCTCAGTGTGATCCATTTGACTCAGTCAAGCATTGGCCATAGACTGTAAAACAATGGCCACAGTCACCTTGACGCCACCTGGCATTTTGACGGTCGCCATCTTGCGATTGTGGAGCTGGGGAGGAGCACCACCTTGCAGGCAGCTAGCAGTTAGCCATCTGTCAATCAAAGCGGCCACTTCCTTCATTTTCCATGTCTTTAAACCTTGAAGGTCACATATGATGGAAATTACCACTTTCGTTGGCCAATCAGAAGAGACTCAGATCCAGAAAGAAGCTTAAAGAAAAGAGCTGTAAAACCATAATAAGATAACCACAAATATATCATTTTGATGGTATAAAAACTTCAAATAAGACCCAATAGAGTGGATGAGATGGGACTTTTAGTAAAATCTAAATGGGTCGGTTATAAATAGTCCCAGCACCTGTACATTTGTCATCATCTATGTAACCAGGCTGCAAAGTTAAACAGGAGGGGATTGACTTGCTTTCGGGGCCTGTAGTGGCCATTTAAGTTTATGGACATGTTTTTTTTTGGAACTTCCTCACTGCAATACTTTTAAAGTAACATTCTCTCTTAACTGTAAGTCAACAGTTACCTCTCCTCAGTGAAAGATGTTAAATCCGCTCAGATAATCCAACCGTGGGGCACGGAACAACGACGGACATGCAGAATAGATGTGAACGATGTTCCAAGGCCCCCCCCCAATAAATGTAATACCGGCTGAATGATACATCAATGAGCCAGAGCTCCAAGTTACAGACTATTAAGGCGGCGTGTGAAGACGGGAATACTCCGGAGTGCCGAGTGGGGCTTCACAGCTGGAAGGGACATTCAGCGCAGGGTGGAAGCACTCCATCACAGATTCATCTAATTTGAAATGTGAGAGGAAAGGATAAAAAAAAAACACCCATATTTGAAGTGGTTCGCTCTCTTTGATGCAGTCATTTGCCTGGCGGGGGGGGGGGGGGGGGGGACGGGGGTGGAGGGGGTGGGGTCAGATGTATATCTTCAACTGAAGTCAGGAGGGAAAGTTTTCGCAATTAAATCCTGGCTGGGCCGGCAGGGGAGTCAGCCCCAGTCAGGTATAATTAATGTGGAGGTGGATGGACGTGTTTGATTGGCAGGCGGAGCACTGTGGGGAACTGGGAGCACACACACACACACACACACACAGAAAGAGAGAGCGATAAAGTGACGATTTAACCTCAGGTGTTGTACACTTTCTTTCTTATGAGTATTGCTCCGCTCGTCTCTTATCTCTGTTCATCTCTCACACTAGATAAGTTGGCGGAAGGATGAGAAACAAACACGAGGCTCCGGTCTGTTCAGTCTGAGCTAGATAATCATACAAGCTGAACCAAAATATTAATCCCTGCGCCTAACAAGCACGCCATATCAAGATGATGATTAAACTGCGTGATTATGGCACAGGCGTGCCTCAGGCTGACCACTCTGAAATGTGCAGTTCTATTTGGGGAAAAAAAAAGATATCACATAGAAGAAGATAAGTCGTATCGGGTGTGATTATCACTCTGCGTTGCCCAGTGTGGCACGTTGCCTTGGCCTGGAGATGATCAGGTTGTTCAACATTGTACCGACCTACGATCTTCCTGGTCTTAAGGCCATTAGTCGACTTATCGTCACACGTTTGTGATATTCCATTTATCCTATTGCTGGCTGTCGAAATGATGACACAGAACTGGATTCCTGGCTGTTGAGAGGCTGATGCTGAACTAGACTGCTTATTTGAATGGAGAAACAATGAAGGAGGACAAATGAGTTGAAGGAGAATGAATGAAGTGAAAGGGGTGAAATTAGAATGGAGGTCTCATCAAAACTAGACAATTGTCAGGTGGGGCTCTAGCTCCTAACCCATGCACATTATCTATAGACCCCATTCTTCTTATTATGCCTGCGATTGTATGGTTTTACCTCCTTGGGGTCTTTTATCTTAAATATATAAATATATCACACATGGCGATTGTCAGCACTTCCAGTGTCCGTCCATGTCAAATTAAAAGCATTTTTTTGAAATAGTTTTGCATACTACAATAACAAACAAAAGAAAACTTATGAGTAGCATTCAGACCTATCCTTATATCAATGTAGGCTGAAGTTTGACCTGGAAATGTGTTCAATTGTTCATATTGCTGGGATGGGAATGTCTATCAGATGCTTCTGTACTTAGTTTATAGCCATTCTTATCAAACATACTGTATGATGATGAACCAATACCCAATGATGATGGAATAATTTAGCACTAAACGTTGCTAATCTTTCAAAATAAACTTGAAGTCGATACTTAGAACACGTTCTAAGGCTGCTTTAAAACGTAAATTTGCATCTCCCGTCACGTTGGTTCCACAGTTATCAAGAAGTCATCCTTTTATTGATTGTCATAGTCGTCTTGTTGCACCGTACCCCGTTCTATTAATAATATATTTATATTATAATATACATTATAATTACAGTGGCAAGTCCTACAGACTGGTAGTCATTTTAGCTACAGCTATGGCTGTCTGGTAGAAACGCTCAGTGACAGTAACAATTAAAAAACAACAACTCAGCAGCCACATATATTAGCTACAAGGCCAGTGATGATATCAGCCCATCTTTACTTTCTCATGTTTGATCTCTACAATCTGCTGTGGACACTGAATGTACAGAGAATGGACCGTGATTTTTGTATCATTTGCATCCACTATTTGCTCTGTTTTAGTGTCTTATTTTCAAAAGATATTGCACAATTGGTTCGATGCCACAAACACACCCATACATTTTGGCAGTTGCTGCATCTCAGTGAGTAATTCAGTGTTTCAGGCTTTTATTCTTTTTACCCCCCAATTTTCAGTGCACAAATTGGGCCATGATGAAAAGTGCGGAGAGTACAAAGGCTTCACAGTGCAGGTCTCTAATTAGAGGTTGGGCACATGTGAGTTTTTCAATATCAAATAAAACAGCTTCCATGTACTTTGCTTTGTTCGCCGTACAATATTTCACATCTGTACCATAATCTACCGAAATGTCAAATGTCAAAATACAGCTGTTGATGTGACTCAGGCAGGTCTGAAAAGTGTTGGATTAACGCCTGAATCTTATAATAATGTTGTTGTTCAGAAACATCAATCAACTGATTGTGTACCAGTACATGTTTGAACTGAGCAACACACACACACACACACACACCACAGGAGCGGTATAGCTTCATTAAAACCAGATCGGTCTGGATCTGACAATAATTAATGTGTGTTCTGCTCTGCACGGAATCCAGGTTTATATAGTGGAATTGTTTGTAATAAAGCAGCTCCTAATGGATGGATCCTGAGTTCCGTCATTGCTTTTTTTATTTTTTAAACTGAAAGTTCAAGACAAATCTTCCACCACCACTCGAATCCCCTTTCATCAATTCAATATCATTCATTGTCTCATAAGCTTGAAGAGAGAGAGACTGTGCTTCAATTACAACCAGTTCACTGGTGACAGTGATAATTTCCCTCTAACTGCATACGGGTATTAGTGCTGGTCTCCGTGAATTAGTCGGTTTTTGCAATGAGGCTCATTTGCATAGGATGGGGCCGTCGGCTTTTTTTTAATGCCTATTACCCAAATTACATAGGTGCAAATAGCAAAAGGCATGCAAAGTGTGTTTCACCCTGTGCGGTTGCTTTGGGAATAAAATGGTCGCAGTCCCTTATTTTATTTTATTTTGTTTTCTCTGTTCAAATAGGGTAAAATGTCCTTTTCATATTATATTCTATACTATGTTATATTTTATCATACCACATTATTCTATATTATATTGAGTTAGATGGTAAAATGTTATATTATATTGCATTCTATTATATTAAGCTCCTATTCGATCACATATAGGATATGATAACACCATTAACTTGCATTATGTCATACTGAGTTATATCATACTAAGTTAAATTATATACTTATTTCATTTTTATTTTAATTGAGCATTGGTCCAGTAGGTGTAGTAATGGTGGGTTGATAACAGTAATAGCATTGTAATGATATGAAATTTAATCAGTTGGTTTACCCATTATTGAAAGAGGTAACTTTATTTATTTTAATGCCATTATTCTCATCACTGGTTATACTATTGGACATACAGAATTAATTATTATGGTATTATACCGATATGACACTTTTTGCTGTGTTCAGTTTCATTTATAACGTGGTTGCATCCAAACAGACTGATATTCAGAACCCTGCTTTTTGCTACTGTCCTGTTCACAGTCAGCTGCGTTCAGTGTGTAAAGCACACTTCTGACTGAACGTGAATATTACGGCCATCCCGAGAGGTGACGCTGATCAATAGTCAGCTCAATAGCTGTCGTTTGTGGAAAACAAGCTTGTTTCCTCTGCACAGTGTAATCAGGGAGAGCAATCATAATGCAATTCTAGCACATCATTTATTCACATTAGCGCAAGCAATCTTCAGGAAACAGAAAAAAAGAAGAAAGATCTTTCTGCATACAGTGTACAGATGAGGTGAGCAGCACTGTGCCACATGCTCGGAAAATGCAATTAAAGAACATATTCGGCTCGTGCAAAAAGGTGTAGACGATCATATTTCTCTATTACTCCCACGCCTGCAGGAAGCGGTCGCTTTAACAGTGACTGATGCACCTCGACCGCGGGCTTATGAACTAAATCAGATTGCATCCCAGACTGCGGTGATTCGTCACCGAGTTCATTAGACTCAAACTTGCAGAAAGTATAATTAAAATCATTCACTTTTATTACTCTCAGGTGCGTGACAGTGGTGGAATAATGAAGTGGCAGGGTGGAAATTAAAGACAGATACAGAAAACAGAATTACGCTGGACTCCATAATGGGACTGATTTACCTCTCTTTATTTTTTTTTGAGGATTTTATCTGTCGTAAAACACGGAGAAAGCAGCTGAACGGCGAACGTGTGTTACCATGGTTACGGAGTGATAACGTTAGCATGCAGGTGGTCAGTATTCCCTCGTGAATCATTATTCACTGGTTAGTATTCATAGCACTTTGTTGTCCCCAGCATGCCTCTCTGTAAAGAAAAATGAACAATTTCCTTTCTCCTTAACAGGAGCTTGTTTCTGAAGAATAAAACCAGACACTGGAGCACAATAGATGCACAAGTTGTTGGGAACAAAAGAAAAAGGCTTTGATCGGAAAGCCTTCATCAGAATTATGGAATCGAACCCCTTGCATAACTTTTTTGGGTCAAATTTGACCAATTTTATCAGTTGAAAGCAGAAAACCGCATCATTTAAACTAGGGATGCACCGATGTGAAAATTTCGGCCGATATCGATATCATATATATACATATCGGCAGCCACTGCCAATATCGATATATGTAGAGAAAAAAAGTTTTCTGTAGTGTCACAAATTTAGTACAGACCAGAAAAAACACTGTACATTTGACCGACACCCCGGAGCAACGTTCCGCGCATTTTTTTTGTCTTTTCGGGCGATGCGATGTGACGGAGGAGCCCGCTAGGACCAGCTAGCTTAGCTTAGCGCGTCGCCTAGAGACACGCAGACAGTGACCCAACTAACTGTAGCGGTTTAACTCTGCACATTGTTGACATATCGGCCAGAATTTGTTGACATCGGACCGATACCGATAAGTTAAAAAACGTGACATATCGGCCGATATATATCGGTTGGCCGATATATCGTGCATCACTAATTTAAACCTTACATATGACATTTGTTCATGAATAATTTACCAAACACTAAAGTGTACATGAAACACACCAAAAGACCTACATCAAACGATATTAGGTAAAATTAGATTAGATTAGATTAGATTAGATTAGATTAGATTAGATTAGATTAGATTAGATAGCTGCTTTATTGTCACACAGTGGGGAAATTTACAGTGCTACAGCAGCATTGAAGAAGAAGTTACAAAAAATTAAAAAAGTAAAAAAAAATTAAATTAAAAACAATATACAGATATATACAGATATATATAAATTATATTGCACCGTTTGGTTGTATAAAGATGGGTTTGACGTTTTATTTTACTTTTTTTTTTGCTTTATTCTCACTCAGTTAGTGGGAGGCAGGTTAAGAAAGGAATTTTATGAATATTCATGCTCGTGAATTAAACTATATTGAAAACATTATGAGAGAATTTTGAAACTTAATAAAGTGAGATTGAGTTATTCAATATCAACTCAACTCAGTATATTCATATATGACGTCTAATTTTTTACTTTTCTTTCCATTTTTCAGAGATAAGGTCTTATTTTGGGGGGTATGACATTAACATGGAATCATGAGTGACAGCATATAACAAAGGTGTGTACATATATATTTTAAAATAAGAAAACTAAAATCTACCCTGACATCCAGTACATCATTCACAAATAAAAGAATTACATAAAAACCAGAGTACAGGTTTATTTTATAATTAAATGATGTTGTTTTAGCCACAGCGGCGCCTGTCTGGCTCTGTCTGCTCTTTTTTATTTTTTGGAGGAAAAGACTAAAATTGAAACCATAAAGACGAGAGTTTAAATTTTTCATTTAAGGCCGGGAAGATTGGAAAAAAGGGTAAACTGTTCCCACAAATGAAATGACTTAAATTTAATAACTTGTTGTGTTTGCAAAACTTTAACAGACGCAGAACAAGGGCATCGAATCAAGAATGTTCTGCCGTGTGACTTCAGCCGTGATTGTGTTTTTACATAAATCAGGGTGATTGTAATGAACGTAACACAAGCAATGAAGTGAAAGTAAAAATATTGGTTTCCCTGAATGTTGGATTTATTGAAGGCAGAGAAAAAGTAAAAACCTTTAATCAGAACGGATTCAATTTAGATGTAGGAGTTAAACTAATATATTGACTAAATCTACATGATTTATTTTAGTTTACCAAGTCATTCCATTCTGACCTGTTTATGTGGAAATGTCTTGCGAAAATTAAAGTAAATTATACTAAAATGATATAATAATTAATCTGCAAGTACTGAAACATATATTTTTTTAGTTGGGTGTTATATTTAATAGATTTCAGCATAGTCACTCACTATTAGGACGATGCAGCACATAAACTGCAAAAAGTAATTAAAGTTCATATATTTGAATAGACAGGCAGCTGATAAGGGTAGTGCACTATAGGCCCAAACTTCTGTCCTTTTTTATTTTATATTATTTGAGATTTATCCAAGTAAAGGCTATTTTCATACTTGTGACCCACAAAAGTAATTGGGCCACATGCATGATGTTATATTTATACAATATAAACCTGTCTATATCTGTATGAGAATGTGAGCGACCGACGTGGTCGCCCCACAAAAGGGATCAGGGCAACCAGAAAAGAAGTGGAGACAGGAGGCAAAGGAACTCACATAAAAACATTTATTGGCGGCGGCACAAAAAAAGAAAACACAAGCACCGCTAGCACTTCCGCTAGCACTTCCGCTAGCCGTCTCCGCTAGCCGTCTCCGCCAGCTCCTTCGCTGACCGTCCCCGCTAGCCGTCTCCGTCGGCTCCCTCGCCGACCGCCTCCGCTGGCTCCTTCGCCGACCGTCTCCGCCGGGCACTTCCGCCGGGCACTTCCGCTAGCGGTCTCCGCTAGCACTTCCGCTAGCACTTCCGCTAGCTGTCTCCGCTAGCCGTCTCCGCTAGCACCTCCGCTAGCACCTCGCTAGCCGTCTCCGCTAGCACCTCCGCTAGCACCTCGCTAGCCGTCTCCGCTGGCTCGCTCGCCGACACTCTCACCGACACCCTCGCGACACCGCCACCGATCCTCTCGGTACCCCCGTCACGCTCAGCGAGCTCCACCTCCTCTCTCCAGCTTCTCAGGCGGCGCCACAGATCCCACCGCTGCCACCAAATGTGAGCGACCGACGTGGTCGCCCCACAAAAGGGATCAGGGCAACCAGAAAAGAAGTGGAGACAGGAGGCAAAGGAACTCACGTAAAAAAAACATTTATTGGCGGCGGCACAAAAAAGAAAACACAACGCTCACGCCAGCAGGGAAAGTCCACCTCGCACCAGGTGGACCAGACAGGCAGTCCCACGCGTCGCGTCACTTGTCCCGCACGCAAACCCGTCCGGGGGAACTCTCTCTCTCTGCTATTCAGTTCCCCCTTATAACCAGGTGAGAAGGGGAGGGGTCATCACCTTCTCACAGAGAACCACAATGACCTGATGCTTTTCCCATTAAAAAGCCACCAGTCTCCTCCATCAAACTTACACTATGCACAATTACATTGATCAGCAGAGGGTTTTTTTTTACAATACAGCATGTTGCACTTCTCATTAAACAACGATAAACATTAATATTGTTTTACTGGCAGTCTTTTGCATACAGCAAATTGATGAAAATACACACACACACACACACACATATCATGAGTGGGATTCATATCATATCATCATTCATAAGGTCTGGACTATAATATGTTTGGTATTGTAATTTTTTTTTGGTTGTTTTGTTTGACATTTGCTGACAGAACAGGAAGAATGTAAAATTCTGCTGTAAGAATCTTTTCTCTGTGAAATCCATTTACTGTATATTACAGTATTCCCATCGCTGAACACACACATCCACTGCAGCCAGCAACGATTTGTCTTCATCATGTGGTAGAACAGCACTCCTCAAAGTCACAGTCAGTTTTATCTTCAGTTTTCTTCACATGTACTCGACATACAAAGGAATGGAAATGACGTTCCTCACTATCCCACTATCCTATGCATACATGTGTTGCTGAAACTAAACCACAATAGCCCATTACTCACTTAGCAGGGTATGACAAGACAAAATCCAACAGGACGAGACTAAACAGGATCATGATTGATTGATTTTGCCTTTATCATATGAACTATACTGGTGGCCTTTCCCAGATCTTACTCACATGCTCATCAACCTTAAAGTGGAGGTGGAACTTTTCCTTTTCCCTCTTCAATCAGTCTATATACGTCCTGGAAATGGCCATAGCGGTGGTTTTAATGGCTGGTGTGCGTATTTGCATATGATTTCAATAATCTATAGAAACCGTGAGGATAAACGGATGGGATATAGGTAGGAGACGTCTCTGAAACGCTCTGTGGATCACTCCCAGAGCCAAAAGATGTAAATCTCTGTACCTGCTCCTCCACCAGATCCGGCCTCGAGGCCCCGAAGCAGAGCTAACGTCTCGATATCTGTCAGTCTCCTCACTTCTTTTTCTTTTTTCTGCCTCTCTTTGGCTTTGAGTGAAGCTATAGCCAGGTTTTTTAGATTATCATTATTATTATTATTATTAAATACATTACCATAATTAAGATGTTATATTTTAACTTGTAATAACATTGTAATATACCTAATCAAGTAAATTAAGCATGCATTACTACAGTGTGCACATCAATGTAATTGCTAATAAGGAATCTGATTACAACTTTACATTGAAGTGTAAGTGTTGATGGATCTGAATACGTAACTATAACAGAGCTATATTCTTCTACATGGTTGTGAAGCCTGAGTCCTAGAATTTAATATGTTAATATGCTTTTGGACAACGTTGGCTTTTAACTGAACATCATGCCAGGCCAAATGCCAACATACACATTTTAACAGTTTTCCATAATCAAATGATCAAATACAGTGCAATTAATTACATAATAATGAACTTAACTCTCTCTCTCTATATATATATATATATATTTTTTTTTTTCCTGGTGAAAATAAAAACTAAAAAACTTTATGGAGTGACAGTTGAGAAGCAAAATGTCAAAGAAAGTCTGTGGAAAAGGCCTAAAATACCAATTTTAAACACTGCTATTGGTTATGGAGGCACTTCCTTTAAATACACTGCATTATAACTGATGATGCATGGTGCAGTGTGTGTGTGTGTGTGTAGTAGGTATAAAATGGGTACCATCATAAAAAAGAGGGCTGCAGCCCTTCAGTGCAATACTCAGGACTCTTTTATGTTTATACATTTTTTTTTAAATATAATATTAAAGTTGAATTTAAATGTTAGAATAAAATCTACACAAATTTAAAAAAGTCAAGGTGCTGCTAGTACATGTTTTTTTTCCTAGTCCTAGTGTTTCCATGTGGTTATTATTGCAGGAAAACAGCTGTATGCTGTAACTATAACCTAAGTCTTCACTAAAGAAAACACAGCTCTAACAGGATGTATGGGGGGGTCGGTGTGTGGGGGGTAACAGAGTCCGACACAACACCGGCTCGCTCCCCTTTCCCTTCAGAGCCACAGCTCTGTGAAGGAAAAAACGATCAACGGCACATCGGAAAGAAGAGAGAGAGAGAGAGAGAGAGAAGCATGGTCGCTGAAGCGCTCACTTGAAATTGTCACAATTTCGTATTGAATTTGGCAAAAAGCCGTTGTAATGATGTGCCCTGCATGGTAATGCAGGTTCGAGTGGAGCCGCCTCACCAACAGTTGCTGTCGTGCTGTAAAAAATACGGAGGAAAAGCCTGAGATTCTCCATTCGTTCAGTCCATAGGTGTTTCTAGGCATTTTTGGGGCTAAATTTCACACATAAGGATCCGTGACACCGGTGTAACAAGAACGTTGGTTAGCATCTCCCACTTCTTCCTAACTCCTCTATTAAAACATGAATTAACTCGTAAGCTATAAAACCAGAGTGGGTGTGAATTACACACATTGTTCAATGAACAAGTCTCTTATTAGCTCCATTTTATTACAATTTTATAAAGTTAAATTTTAACTATAATCCATTTCCCCCTCAAGTGTTTCTTACATTTCCAAACCAATAAAGAACATTTTCCCATATGCTGCATTTAGGAGCCAATAGCCCAGTTTCAGAGATTCTTCTGAAGATATTCCAACTAAAAGAAAAGGATGTTTCACCCTCTGATAATCTACGATTCTTTAATGATTTTCTCTTATGATTTAAAACAGAAATCCTACTGCAGGTGTTGTAATGTCGCCCTTCATTTTATTTGCAGGGTTCTGATGTGCAGGATCGTACGACTGTGGGGTTTCACAGAGCGCACCAGTCTAGGCTTCACACACACACACACACACACACACACACACACACACACACACACACACACACACACACACACACACACACACACACACACACAGCAGCCTGTCTGTCTTCCTCCTTTCAGACTAATCTATTTTTGTCATGGCTGGCCAGCTGAGACTCAACTTTTCTCATCAACTCTTACATGGCGCTTGACTTCCAGACAGACGTCAGGAGGACGAGGTCGCCGCAAATGTGTGTGTGAGCGAGTGTGTGTGTGTGTGTGTGTGTGTGTGTGTGTGTATGCTTTTTTTTTTTGCCTGCGGCAGAAGACAGGGAGGATGTGGAACGCACTCAAATACAGATGTGAAGACGTTTAGCAGCCAGGCTCACTATCGATTGTCTCGTGAGGAGGGGGGTGAATGCAGGAAAAAAAAAAGATGCATTTCCAGACACTTTCTGTGATAAGTGATGAGAAATGCTCTTCTTCTCTTTGCTCATGTACGGCAGATTTAAATATACAGCAAAGCTGCTCACGTTCTGTTTCTGTAACATGTATGTAACATGGTCCATCATGACCATGTTAACCAGCACTGACTCTCTACTATGCTGGAAATCAGGTTTTACTCCTGTGATTCACACATTCTATTTTCACACATTGTAGTTGATGTGCATCATTCACATCAATGTTATGGAGTGACAGATGGGATTTATGTATTATTTCATGAACATTTGAAGCTTGGATTTCTTGTTTTTGACTTGTTTGTTTTCACTCATGTTCATAAAGTGCTGATGTTAAACATGAAATCACAGAACCAACATCAGAGTCCAAGGTAAAAAATTCTAATTGTTAACTAAAGTGTTTTTTTGTAAAACTGAAGAAGTAGGAAAACAAAACGGTTCCCTAAAATGATATTTGTGGATTTGGGAGTTCAACAGAAGCTGGAATATTTAAAAATAAATAAATAAATAAATAAATAAATAAATAAATAAATAAATAAATAAATAAATAAATAATTTAATAAATAATTTAATAAATAATTTAATAAATAATTTAATAAAATAATAAATTCTTGGTTGGCTTATTGGTTTGGGTTGGATGGGGTAAATTCATGTGTTTATATAATTCTAAAACTACTATTATATCGTATACTTTAAATGTGTGTTTGTGTCAATAAATGTCAGCATCTTTAGTTTAATTGATTAATTATTTTATTAACACCACAAATGGGAATTTGGATTGCTGCAGTAGCAAGAGAATAAAAAAACATATACAGCATACAGTATGTATGTGTATCTAATGCACAATATATATCATCAAAAATCATAATATACATTTTAAATAAAGTTATTGTGCATTAATAATATTAAAATAACATGTTTATACACATTTGGTATAAATTGAGAATTGCAGTTCAGTGTTCTCTAAACTCTAGAATAACAACATGAAGAAAACATGTCAGCGAATGTCAGCAGCCATATGGAGGCTCCTGGGACGTGAAGAGGCCTGTGGCTCATGAGTTTTAGCGAAATCCAAAGATAAAATTAGCTCAGCTGTTAATGTGGGCTGTTTGGTGCAGTGGGTGGCGCTGTGTGCCTCAGAGGAGGATGGACGGGGGCGGGTTGAGTGAGTATGGTGATGGTGGGATTTAGTGGATGTTACAGCTGAGTGACAGTATGCTGTGTGTGTGTGTGTGTGTGTGTGTGTGTGTGTGTAGGGGGGTGGCTGCTGCCCTCCGGTTTCCAATTAGGGTTTCAGACAGCGGAGATATGGAGCTGGCTGTAGGGTGAGGTTCTCACGTCAGTCAGAGCTGCTGGATCATAGGAGCATTTCAGCTTTTCACCCCGACCCTACTTTATCTTTTATGACTACTTTTACACTATTTACAAGCAGGTTCAATCATTTTGTTGCAGAGGAATGCAACTACCTTATACACACTGTTTAAACCATGCTATAAATGTGCAGAGGATACATTTACATCAATGCACATGCAGACTGAATACCTAATTGCATCTTGCATATACCTATGGTTAAAAAAGTGCCAAAATATAATATATCGTATATATCTAATGATATGTATATATCATTATATAATGAATATAATTTGTTATATGTTACACGTTTCCCCCAATCACCCAAAAATATCATCTTCATTTCTAATTCTCATTGTTATAATGAGTCTTTACTATCAACAATCAATTGATGGAAGTAGGTTTTGGATCCAGGAGCTGGATTCATAAAAACCTTCTTATGGAGGCTATATTTTGAAATAATAATAATAAAAAAAAAGTGCTTGTGTGTAAATATTAAAGTCTCAGGCGTCCCCGCGAACACGCGGCCTGTGAAATAAGAACCACCCACCCGTTTGGTCTGGCTTCCTCTGCCGTGCTGCTGAGCACGAGGCGTCCAGAAACTGGAAGTTAAAAATAATCTTCTGGTTCGGTTTCCACAGAAGCTTGTGCGACTCACAACACAGTCACCGTGGCATTTAAATAACCAGCATTTTTCCAACACATTCTTTTGCCATTTGTTTCATATTATATATAATTTGCATGAAAAGTGATATTTAATTTTTCACAAAGTCTTTCGCTGAGACATGACTGAAGTCGTCTGTCACGAGCTCACTGACCTTCTGCCCCCCCATGGCTCCCTGGGTAATCGTACTTATCCCCAGCCCAGGCAGAACAGGCATCAGATAGCGATGATGATGCACAAGTCATGCAAAAAGAATCCGCTTCAGCCTTCACATCGCTGCCACCCGCAGCTCCCAAACACGTCCCAGATGGACACGAGCCCGAGGAAGACAATAGGCCAGATGTCCCTGCCCCACGCAACTGACATCCACGCCAGGAGTGACCTTGTAGGGAGGAGGTTCACCTGAATAGAGTAGCTACCGACACAGAACAACGACCAGCTAATTACACAACTTCTGCCAAACAACATCATCTATGTCAATGTCAATGAACCATTCATTTTTTAAAATACATTTATGTACAAAAAAAAGCTTCAGCAGCTTCACTTCTGCATTGATCGGCTTTTTCTTCTTCCACCTGTAGAACATTTCAGTGAAGAAAGAACTGTGTTGGCCACGTTGGTCATTGCAGGAAAATCTGAAATCTGCTGCATAATCTGGGAGAACTGCACGTCATCTGCATTGCACATTGCTTAGGAACCTCCTAAACTTTATTAGGGGACCTCTCCCCTAGGGAGTCCATAAAAACATGCATTTTCAACTTCTGAGACATATTGAACCAAATTTAGAATTATATATACAGTGGGGAAAATAAGTATTTGAACACCAATTGTACTCTTTCCTGTAGCAGCAAACAAAGGCTACTGTACCAAATATTAACATTCATTTTCACAGGTGTTCAAATACTTATTTGCCGCTATATCACACAAATAAATCATTAAAAAATCATGCATTGTGATTTCTGGATTTTTCTTTTTAGTTTATCTCTCTCACAGTGGACATGCACCTACGAAGAAAATTTCAGACCCCTCCATGATTTCTAAGTGGGAGAAATAGCAAAATAGCAGGGTGTTCAAATACTTATTTTCCCCACTGTATATATGTGGAAAAAAATGCACATATAGAAAGGACTGGTACAGCAGATTTTAAATAACCAGTAAAGCTGCTCTTGTTCTGTTCTTTACATTATGACCATGTTAACCAGCAATGACTCTGTACTAATGCTGGAAATCAGATCATGATCATCAAACATAGGAAATAGCAGAACAACAAATGTGATGATAATTACCATTATTATTATTATTATTGCAGAGAGAAAGTTAGAAACGACACAACAACCTTCTTATGCTCTCAAAACTGCACACGGACGACGTTTGGGTTCCATTTTCAGACATTGTGGTTGATATGCATCATTCACATCAAAGTTATGGAGGGACAGAGAAAAAATGACAGAAATAGAATAGACACTGCATTGCTGTTGCAGGTCTAACTCGGTTCTTCAGGATTGAAAAAGATGCATTTTGGACAATTAAAATATCAAAATAGGGCCCCTCTAAGGCATGTTTCTCAAACCTTCAGTAGGTTTTATGCTCAGTAAACGTTCATATAACAGTCGGTAGCGACGTTTTGAACTGCCCTTCATTATGCTGAAACTCCAGACGGCTCCTGCTGCTGCAACGCGTTGCATGCAGCTGCTGTCGGGATGCACCACATATCAATCCACCTGACGCCGCGCTTCAACCCCATTCTGCTTCACATCGTATTCTTCAAGTCGTAACTACTCGTCATGAACATCAATTAGCCGGGGGAGCGCGCACGTATACCGACGAGAACACGGATCCCGCTGGATTCCCTGGATTTGGAGTGAACGCGAGCGCATATGGAATGTGAAATGAGAGCGAATGTGAAGGCTTACGCTTAAGATATGACATTTACCCCTCTCCCAGTCAGCTGAGCGGCACAGATGGCACGTTTTGTTCCTTTTTTCTCTCTAGTTCATACTGAGTTCCAAGGTTAATAATAATAATAGTACAATGTGCACATTATTATTGCATAATAGGTGTTGGAGTGAATCTTGCGGCACAGCTTTTACAACCTAGAAACAAATAAGTTAAGAGATGAAAATAAAGCCACAAGTCCTGATGGCTGTGTGCATTTGGGGTATTATGCAAAAAGATATAAATATACTTCTTATAATCTTATAATGAAAATAGTAAAATATCACTTCCTACTCAGAGCCCTTATAAACACAGTTTCCTGTCAGCATGAGTATTATAGGCCATGCAGGTGTATTTTGTGTAGTGTGATAATTGCGTTGATAATACCTGTACTTATGTACATAATTAAATGCAACATTTTCCAGACAATACGTTAATTGGGAGGGAATTAGCAATTAGTACACACAGGGAAACAACAACAAAAAAAGGCCGTAGCAGTCAGTTTGTTCAGATGCCAGATGCAGCAGACACAATTAATATCCAGAGATGGTGCATGAATATTCAGCAGGGACGGTGCACGGTGCATTTTGCACCAGATGTTTTAAAAAATACATTTTTATTTATTTCTATCTGGGTAGAGATGCTGCAGATTATGAATCACATTACTATAGAATACATCACTATAGTTACACTCACAATAGTTGCATATATGAAACATTGGACGTCTATACCAACTGTTATATGGAAATTTATGTGGTTTAAAATCAGTTTCTGAAAAAAAAGGACATAAAGAGGCCCAATTGTGCCATTTGTTTTCTCAATTTTAATATATTAAAATGTTCAGTCTATTTATAAATATTAGCTTTCTGGAGGTGCGACAACAGAATGAGTGGATGGTCTTATTTCACACTTTAGGTGTTAGCAAGAACACCAGAAAAGTAAATATTGAATGTACATTTTTATATAACAGCCCCCTTTAACAAACTTGTCTAAGCTCATAGTATAGTTTTATATTATAACTTAATAAACCATGCGTGGGAAAATTTATGGAATTGCTCAAACACAAGCAGCATGACTCTTTTAAAATAACAAAAAATAAACACCTTAAACAGCTATCATTATTATTATCATTGCTGTTATGAATTTAGAACTTGAACATGTTTATCACCTATTCCATTAGCCTATCTTTAACTCTGGGTTTGAGGTCTAAAATGTCGTTGTCCCAGTCATCCACATAAGAGTAATGCAAAGAATATGTAAAGAGGTTTGCACTGAGCACGCTACACCACAAAGAATATAGAAAAAAAGTCATAATGCACTGGCATTTCAGCAGTAGAGCTAGAGCACAATAGTTGTCAGTTGCTCTTTTCATTCATTCATTCGTCTTCTATTTAAATTATCTGCAATCCAAGCGCTGCAAAGTAGCAGCACATTTCCTCTTAATGCGAGTCCAAGTTTGCTAGTTTAAGGCATGTCCACGGCTGGCGTGCTCTGAAAAACTCACTCTACGGGTAGATAGCCTTTGTATGCACACACACACACACACACACACACACACATGCACACACATGCACACACATGCACACACATGCACACGCACAGTGACCTTTGGATCCTTTCCCTTAGGGTCCCTGCTGACTGAGGATGCTGCTTTACATTCATCTTCATAATGAGGGTTATGTCATTGGCTCTGCACGCTCGCTGATTCTCGACCAGCGGACCACCCGCTCTGCTTCAACTTAACCAACTTAACCCCCCCTGGCCACCTCACCCACTGTCAGGTCGCGACCCCCCCCCCCCCACACACACACACCACCACACACATGCACACTGTGTGTTTCTATTGCATGTGCAAACTCTAGCTTCTATGCTAATTATGGCTTCGTGGATCAGTCACATATTATTTTTTTATTAAATGACTTTTTTTTTTTAAACTGCATTACATTTCATATGTCCATGGATTTCATAAGGTAAGTAGGTGATAATACATCACTCTGCCTACTGGGAGTTATTACACATGTTGCCCTCCCAACTAAAAACAGAAACTCATTACTCATTTCTCTGACTATGACTAAGAAAACTAACTTTCAAAACTGGAAATCTAGGGAATCTTGTCATATCACTCACTGGATTAACCTACTTGCAGAATGCATTTTAATAGAGAGAATAACAGCTCAAATAACCCTTGAAACAGAACCCACCCAAAGAACAAAGCCACGTACTGTTTATGACCACATGACCACCAACATAAATCGAATTAGGAAATCAAAATGGAAGGAGCAGGTCAGGTTTTCAGCATCAGTGACGACTGGACATTCCTGGAGAAACTCGACTGGGAAATTGCGATAAAACTCAGATTCCAGAGACAAGTATGTTTACCACCAGTTGACTGCAATGACGCAGACTTAGCAAAGTAATCTGATGATGAAGATAAGCGTTGTGCATATCTCTCCACTGAGATTATTTGGGGGATTGTGATTGGATTATTGTAAAACTGTGGTATGAATGTGGTACGGTTGACTGTTTAAATATTGGACGTCAACTCTTAGTTTCTGAACTTCCGTCTTGGCAGAAGCTTTAGCTTTTAAGTGTCCTTCCCGATCTGGGCTGGTGAGAACATACTGTCTATATATATATATAGATGAGGGTGTGGAGCTGGGTGAGAACTGAAGGTGATCAACAACACTGCAGCACCCTAGTGGCGAGCCACCTGTTCCTTAAAGGTGTAACTCCTTAAGTGTGTGTAATTTTCAGCCTTGATGAAATGTAAATTGGGTTAGTTGTAAAAAAAAAAAAAAGTTGTAAAATTCTAACACCCCCACAGTTTTTTCATAAATAGGGGAATACATACTTGGAGCATTTTAACATGGGAGTTAATGGGTTGTTACCTGCCGCTGTAGAAAACATCTAGTAGCAAATTAGAGTAATTGAGGCACTTTGGCAATGAACCTGCTGAAGGACCTGTAAACTAAAACCATCTTCCCATATCCAAATATAACGTGTATTGTCTTGGTAGCACGGCTGTGCTGTCAACAGGGAAACATCCAGACTAACTAACTCTGCTAGTTCAATCTAGAGAGTGACGATTAAACAAAACATCGACTCTACTAGAGCGACAGGTGGCGTGAAGTCACCGTCGATCTGACCTCTGCACGGTGCTTCCTGCGAGATGAACCTCACACCGTCGGACGGCGTTGACACCGCGTATCAACGTGAAAGAGCTGCAGACACGTGAATGTCACTCGCGGAGCCCTCGGCTGGCAGGAGCTCCGCTGTAGGGCGAACACGTGTTTCTCCTGAGCGGCCGGCGGTGACACGCCGATGCGTGTTTCAGGCGGACGTGATGTTCACCTCTGTCAGCGCCGTGTCGCTTCCTCTCGCGTCCCGCCGCTGCACGCTGCCACTCACGTATGCAGGCACATATGTTCTCTTTCTCACTTACGCACACACGCAACTATGACTGCATATTAAAATCAAAAGCTATGCATCTCTATAAAGAGCTAATGTGTGTTTGAGCACATTAAAAAAAGACTAGGCATTAAACTGAGAGACATGTCAGGAGTTTGAGGACTGACAACCGTGTTCAGTATGTATTTGAAACATGTATTCTATTGGTTTATTTGGAATATTAGTATTAAATATTCAAGTAGAATTAGGCATAACAAACATTCTTAATGACAGGTGCAAAGGACTGAAAGAGCTTTAAACTGGGATAATAACAGAGACCTGTTAACAATATCTGTCACGTGATATGTCTTAGCTGATTGAGTGAAGGGGGAAGTTAAGCTGCATCAAGAAACCATGGTACAGAACCTTACAAACAAATGTGTAGCCATTTGACCAACAACACCACTTTGGTAGAGAAGAAACGGGGTTTGGAAACATCACAAAAGCAGATGGATTGATTTTCTACAAGATATTTTCCTACATGACTAGTAGCCCCTAATTCAAGCCATTATCTTGAATTAAGGATTTATAATATTATAATAATATATTAACTCATAATAACATTTTTTTTTTTAATCTAAATCTACAGCAACACCAAAACTGAAGTCATTAAATCACTGAGGGAAGAGTTGAGGGTGCTAGTACCATGCAATGCATAGACATCCATTGTTTTTTCCTAGCAGAAGAATGGCAGCTCACTACCAGAGATCCGGTCATAGTGGCTGATAACATCGCCGACAGTAGTCATTGAGAAAAAAACAAAACAAATGCATATACATGTAAACATATGTTGTGTGTGCCTACATGGTCATATGGACTGAGCACGTGGTTATGGTATGTTGTGCATGGTTATGAAGACCCAGCTGGTCTGTTTATACAGCAAATATAATAAATATGAATATAAATCATAAAATAGAAGTATATAACCCTTACATTAGGAAAAAAAATGCTCCATTGAGAAAGAATACAAACACTTGCTTAGTTTTAAAGCAACTGATTCTGGATAATTGCATTCTCCAAGGAAAGGACCATTGCTATCTAGTGTTCTACCAACTTTATAGATTCATATGGCCGAGCCACTGATTGCATATATGCTATTACTCAGGTGAACCTATGATGCTAATGTGCATAATGACGGGGGCCCTTTGTGGTCGAGGAGGGGGGGAGTTTAAACGAGTTCAATGCAGGGAAGACATTAGTGATGCCAGAGCACCATGAGCTGCTGATCATCAGATAGCCTGCCCAAAAGTTGTTGTGAATAGGATAAATAATGTAATGTGTTTTGTGTTTGAAATGCTATCTCCCTAATGTTTTATTTGGATAGTACTTAATAGGATGTGCATGCATTGTTCTAGTAATGGCTTTACATGTTAACCCAGCAACAGGGTGTTTTATTATTCCTAACAGGGATCTGTGAGATGACCATTGTGTCATTTAAAGCGATAGTTTGGTATATCTGAGAAACAGATTATAATTTCACCGAACCTTCTAATATTGAGCTTTGTAGCAGATTTTCAATATAGTAGAAGTGGACCGGGCAGGGTTTAGTAGCTCATGTTTGATCTTGTTGTCAATATGTTGAATATACAGATGACTCGCAAACCTTATATTGAAACTCGAGCTATATTTCCATTTTGAAGCCTACTAGGAGTCAAATCTGCCCTGTGCACTTTCAATATTCTATATATACAAGTGTAAGGGGACATTGCTAGGATTGCTTCAATTGTGAAGAGATCAGAGCAATTATGGTCTCCGTGCTTCAGATACGTGCCAGGAACGTGGGGAAATAGGGCTCGATGCCCAAAATAACTATCCCATTAAAATTCTAAGCAAACTACTTTAAGGAAGTTGCTTTTTCAACCCTTCAGAGGTCTAAAACAACAATGAAGCCCTGCGGAATTACTTCTGTAGTGAGTTTCATTTGTCGAACTTTTACTGTGGGAGCAATAACATTATTATTATGCTAAATGGCAATCTAGATAATTGAGTCTGTTTGATATGGCACTAATCTTATAGTACACTGATGCATTAGGAAATTGTTTGCCATATTCAAATTTTTATTGACTTGGCGTGGCTACAATTTTTAGAACATTATGGTATGAGTGGATGTACAATCTGCTGTTTAACCATTCCTGTTTGGATAATTGGGTCAATATGTGCCAAATGTGCCAGTGCATGAACAGTCTGATTTTCTTATGTCTGCTATGACTAAAAATGCAGATTCAGGTAATGATTGTTTTCTCGTTGGAGAGTAACTCGAAAGCAATCAGAAATCCAATTACTTTTTTTGATAGAGTATGAGTAAAGGAATCCAGTTGCAATTTAAAGAAAATAACCAGTACATTTATCAAATTGATTTCCTTCCAGTGCCTGTATATTGGGACAAGAACAGCACTGGTTATCCTGATGGAGTTTGCATCAAACCTGTACCTATTTTTGTGAAAATAGCAGATTTGGCCAGATACAGCAAAGCCCAACAAATACAATATTAGAGGACAGGGTCACAATTACACTTTTGTGTCCTGCACATCTCTATGGCCGACATTGCCGGGATTGAGAAAATGTTTTTAAGTGGTGGACCTTGCAGTATCAAATTCACCCTTGAGGCTTTGTTTTGCTGTTCCTGGAAAGGCAATGGCGCCGCGGCTATGAAGAGAGGACTGAACGTTGATGTCGAGCCAACTGGAGAAACACCTGAAGGATGCTCAACGTGCTTCTCGCAAAGGGAAAAATTCTTCAGTACAACATCCGCTTAAAGAATTTCAGATTGAAAAAGACATTGATGACATTCCATGTGTCTTTGAAGGGGTTTTCTGACAAAAATAAAGGAAAAAATTCTGTATCATTTGTATTTTGGCTCACATTCATGGAAAGAGCATATACTGTGGTACCTTTTGATAAAACTTTTCAGTGCAGAGTTAAGTGCAGCTTTCTTTTCCACGGTTCAGAGCTGATGGAAATTCCAGAAAACCAGAGGCATATCATGTCCTGGATGAAGGTGGTTTTGTTGTCTGCCAATTAAAGGGCTGAAACTTCAACTGTGTGAACACGGACGAGACGCTGGAGTGTAAATCAAGAAGGGGAAAGTCAAGGTTGGCTTCATACTAAAATAAGACAAGTCTTCAGAGTCTGTGGAGCCATGAAAATTGGCTTTTTATATTGTTTTCCTGTCCAGAAACTCATCATAAGCACAGAGCTACGAGCATTGATCAGGACGAGAACGATGCGTAAAAAAAAAATCATGGCTGGATGTTCCTAAAGGTCAACTTCTCTACTAGAGTTAATCTGATTACTTGAGTATGTGAATTGGATAAAGTACCGAAAATTGGTAAAATAGTGACATTCTGTGTTCAGAATTAAAGTATTCTACTGACACTTAATCTCTATGCTATCTATGTTTTGACTGGAAAAACCCATCAAATGAAACAAGTGGTATTAATCACATGGATGTGTTAAATAGTCACAGAATTTGCCTGCATGTACAAGTCATGGGGAGCATTTATTCTGTCTAGTGGAGAACATTACTGATCTAACACAAATAAGTGAAACACCACTTATGTCCTATTTGCTTCACGGACAGGTGCAAAGACTGGGGCCAATCTAAGGTGTGTCTACATTAATATAAAAGAGCCCTCTTTGCCATTTTCACAGTTATGTATTTTTCAAATTGCATGCTCTGTTTACAAAAATCAACTAATAGATTATATAATAGATTAAAATACTATACTGATCTCTGATAGGGCCCCACCCCCCATAAAGAGCATTTAAACACAGTAATTAAACAGTATTTTTATTATTCTCCTAAAAAAACAGTGTTTTTGGAATTTTAAGGTTTTCACCCCTTCAGCGAGGATATGGTTATATCTGTCTAGTGCTTTTGAGACCTCAGTAATATCCTGGGTAAACTGGCCTGCACATTCTATGTGTGAAAAAGAACCCAACTGCAAACAGGCAGGGATATGGTAGGAACGAGATATTCAATATAATGCAAGGAAAAGGTAAAGCAGGCCTGTGGAAGAGTGGAAGTTGGTAATCTGGAGCTGAGGCTGGGTTCTGGGAACCTGGGAGGTATGGAGGTCAGCCAGGCACTCCAGAGTCCATCTAGATGGCAGTAGCACATCAGTAGAGACTACTGGAATAGAGATGGTCTGGCAAGGTGTTACCAGGTGGTTCTAGCAAAGCAGGTGCTGGATTCCTTGAGTCTATGCCTCTTCCTAGATATGGCACCCTGTGAGAATGACCGTGCGAGTACCCTCTAGGGATGACTGACAGACAACCCTGTGCCCTCTTCAGTTGCCCCACACAACTTCAATAGGGTCCAGGGAGTTTTAGCACAGTTCAGGAAAGATGCAGCTTCACAACCCTGAGCCTAATCGATGGCCAGCAGGATGTTAGCTATCAAACAAGGAGACGGGCTGGTGGCTAGCAGGCTAAAATCTAGCAAACTAGGAGACAGGATCGGGGGAAACAGGAATGTGTAGGCTACTAAGGACCAACATAAACACTAAGAATGAAGCCTCGTGCACCACTGCCTTCCAGGAAACAGACATCAACCTTTCAGCCAAAGAGGGGTCCTTCTCATGGATGGACCGGAAAAATACACTCAGGTCTCTTAGACTGGAAAGGACTGAAAACGTGAAGCAGGTACTTTTTCAGCCAGGTAGATGGGGAGGCAGTTCTTTCTGTCTGAGACTGGTGGGTCCGTGATGGTCAGATCATTTGATCACAAACAAGGCCCGTTATGGTACAAATGAACTGGAGACCAGGATGTTACCAGACAGTGGAAGTCCTGTTGAGAAATCCTGGATGCAACATTGGTCTGTGACTTCCACAGAAAGCCAAATAGGTTGTCCCAGAGGAGTGGAACTGTCATAGCTCTGCCAGGATCAGATGTTTCTCCTGTCAATCTCTGTGTTCTCTGTGTGTGGGCATGGCTACCCCCTCCTTCTGCTGCTGCTGCTGGTAAACCTGCCCATCACCTAATCACCTTGACTGCTGCTGGCACACCTGTGATGCTATTTTTTCCCATGTTTTTCCCTGCCCTGATTTTCCTGTGCTCCAGATCCTCTTGTGATGGCCAGCAGCTCCATTCCTTCTCTCTCCAGCCAGCCTAGTCACCATCCAAAAAGTACCAGATTGACAAAAATACCATTTTTTCTACTAGTAAAAATATAAAACACATCAAAAACTATCCAAATTTGAAATTAAAGATAGGAAATCATGAATTTATAGTAACAATTCATAAAACAAGATAATGATGTTTAGGTAATAGCGTTAATATTTTGTTCCAACTATAAAGATATACAAGAAAAACAGCTGCAGTTCCTGCCCTTCAATATTGTTTGCATTTCAAATAGTGTGCTTCCACCCTTCCATTATCTCTGCTTTATGGTTACCTTAATGGTTGCTTGATGTGATTGATATGTACTCCTGCATTCCCTGTGTCGACAACATATGGATATGGAACATATCTGGACCTCTGGCACCGGACACATTAATGTGCCATTACATACCGGGTTGCCTCAAAAAGCCCAGAAGCTTCATGAAACATAAAAGCATGGATCTGTAATATCACATGAAAGGGGCGATGTCATTAGGAGAACAAAGTGTACACATGAGTATGAAAAAGAACATTTCCATTCTTTTCTTTTTTATGGATATGTGAACTATTCAATGTCCCAGTCATATTTCTCCCAATGTTTTGTCCTGCCTGAGTATATTTTGTTCATACTGGAAAGAAGTCATGAAACCAATGAAACAGAACATTTAAAATGCTGTTTCAAGTGTAAGTAAACCAGCAGTTCTGAATTACCTTCACGTAGTCGAGGATTTTGAAAAAACCTGAAAGTCTTGATTGTGTGGCCCTACCAGACTCCACTTCCAGTACACCTATTGTAATGCTGTTTGTGGAAAAATATATAAACGAGGGAACTGGTGGTCTGGAAAAGATGAAAGCTGATGATCTGCAAAACATGATCAAAGTAAACATGGGAAGTATCAATGCCTTAAAAGACGGTTTCTTGGTTTCTCTTCCAAGAGATCCAAGCTATGAACACAGATGTCACAACAGCGAAGGCAGCAGCTGCAGAACAAGGGAAAAAGAGTCTCTGAGCTTGAAGACAAGGTGAATGAGGCTGAACGACGCCAAAGGAGAACGAAGCATAGACTCAGGAACATGAGGAAGAGGATGTCAGCGTTTGATCAAAGATCTGCCGCGCCATTATCCCAGACGCCCAGCGATACCGCTCGCTTCCACATCAATGTCAGCCACAGGATCCGAAGGAAGAACGGAGACAAGGTGCGTCCAGTGATGAGAAGAAATACATCCAGATCAAGCAAACATTTGGTGTGGAAGAATGAAAAGAGATCCAGATATCTGACTTCCAAAAAGCAATGGTTTGTTGAAGATCGGACAGCAAAAGACAAAGACACTTGCAACAGGTTTTGTTCTCAGTTTTTATTGTGGAGGAAGTTCAAGGCTTACTTATTTTACACAACTCTTCTTTTATTCCAAGAGTTTCAGGACATTTTTAGAGATTTGCAGAGTTTGTTGATGTATGATGCTTAAGTCTAAGCTGTTTTGATACATGGAGCCCTTGGAATCCTGACAAAAGAACATTTTATTCTGAGTACAGTACCAAAGAAAAGACTGAGCAGTCAAGAATAGATCTCTAGTTAAGAAGCAAGTAAATTGTGTCTATATTGAGCCCCCTGTATTCACTGTCCAAAGCGTATTTACATTTCAGTAAATCTTGGTAACACAACAGACGAAAGAAAAAAGTATTTGATTGAACATTGAACAATACTCATTTACAGTATTAACAATTGGTGGGAAATGCTGAATTATTTATAAAAGATAGCAATTATGCATCATCTTTAAATGAGTGCAAAGTGTATAGATGAGGATTCTAAAAGGATGTGTGACCATAATATAAATTTTGATTGGATAATAGATTATGTCTGTTAATTAAAAGTTAATAACTCCACAAAAAAAGCAATTGCTCTAATGAGTGAAAACAACCATTGGACTATGAAGAACCCTCATGCAGAATCCCACTAATGCCATCATTAGACAACGCCTACAGTGGACTGACATTAGACTAGATTAGATTGTCAGGAGTGGGACCAATTGACCCAATATAGACATGATCTGCAGGTCTATCCAGAATGCAATACCTAGGGGGCAAAGTCCCTCACAGGGCTTCCAGCAACACCTATATTCAAATTCTGAATACAGGAGGAACAATGTAGATGGAAAAATGTTTTTGAGACAGCAGTTTGTATTTTTAGCTGGTTAAAGCGTGTGCTTGGATACAGTTTTTCATAGTCATGATATGATGCAGCTGGTTCTTGGGGTTGGTGACATTAGGGTTTGCATTTGTAGTAGATGATGTCTTCTAGGCGTCATTGACCTTTGGTGGTAAATGGATTGCGTTTGTATAGCACAGAAGTGCACTGCAGTGAGATTTTTATTTTTACTTGGAACAGAGCCAGTTGTTTCTCCCTGCTTCCAGTAATCATGCTAAGCTAAATAAGCTAAACTAATTAAGTCCTGCCTCCAGCATTGTATTGCATGTGCAGATTAGATAGATGTTGAACTTCTCATCTTTCTTTAAAGTACAATGATATACTGTATATTAGATCATTTCACCATCCACCTTCAGATTCTTTTTGTGAGACCAGGCCTGTTTATTTTTTTTCCTTTTTTCCTCTGCACCTCAACAGTTATCGGCATCTCTGAGAAGGCATATTGACGCCGGGCTGCACATACAATTGACTCGTAGCTCAGCGGCAGCAATGCCGCAAAGAACTCGTAACAAACCTTAAGTTAAACAACGCAGAAAGAAAAGACAGGAAATCTATCAACAATGGAGTTAAGGAATCAATGAGTGAAAAAAAATACACTGAGGCTTGTAGTCTCCGTTCATTCATCTAATTGTGAATTACACGCGGGAACTTAAGCGGCAGACCAACACAGAAGAGAGAGTTGCGACATTGAGGCGTGCATTTCACGCGACTCGAGTGGCTTTGAATAGTTCCCAAAATGTGATTCAGATCCATTGTTATCCGTAGCGAACATCTGGATTTATCAACAGAAAGTGGCTGCCACGCTTATTACCACCCAAGGAGCGAGCTGGCAGCGGATGAAAGGACAGTTGTGACTAAGGCGAAAACTGGCATGGCATAACACGGCGTATGAAGGACAAGCCAACTACACGGAGGATGAAACTTTTGTTGTGTTGGCTGAGTCGGGCAGTGGCTACACCACCGGGTTTGGCGTTTACACTCTAAGATATACACAGTTTTAAGTGCATGTGTGGTAGAAACACATTTATGGGCTTATCTAAAAGTCTCACCTAGGGAAATCAGGATAAAATGAAAATGTACATTATCTGTACTTGATTTATTACATTTTTGGGGGCACTCACAGGGAAACGTTTAGGTTAAATATAGATGCTGTACTTTAAATTCTTGGTCAGTCACAGTCATTCTTCTTAGTGGGGGCACCACCCCAATTATTACCAGGCGCTCTATGAGTGCATGTAAATTAGTGGTAGGTTTTTCATTAAGTATTTTGTTCTGTGCCACCCTTATTAACCTTTTTGCCATCCACGTAACCATGGATTTCATTGTTGGTATAAATAAATACGTGGTTGTGTGTTTATTCCAGCGATTTGAACAGCCTGTTTTCTTAAGAGAGGTCAGAGGGATCAGGGCAACCTCCAGGATCATGAGGACCTACAGGACCACTTCCCCAAAACAGGAGGGCGGACACACCCTGGAAATATCATGGCCTTAATGTCCATCTCTTGTGATGGACGTGAACTGTGGACTGACCTGATGTTTGATGCATAGGTGTCTGTGGTTAATTGTCTGAGGCGTTTCCTGTATTATCCATAACTTTATTGTTTGCTAAATACATTGATTTTTGAAATTTACAATTCATATTTGTGTTCTTGGTTACACATGTTTTGTTATACTGTGGTTCACATTTTACTTACTTGGGTTTTGCCATTTTTTTGAAGTGAAATATAAGTAAAATCAAAAGTAGTCTAAGCCAACTATAGCCTTGATCCAAGAGGGTTCAACGCTATGTTACATGCAACTTTCAGGTTCAGCCTCAAGTCGTGTTAGTTACCACTTGAAATCACCTATAGACGTGTGGAAGTATGGAAGTTAAACCTGTGTAGACATAAGAAGAACATGCTAAATCCAAACAGGAAAATGTATTGCAGAAACCTTTTGTCACAAAGTGACAATGCCCAGCGGCAGTGGCAGCAAAACACCTCTTAGGATGTTCCACAACCTGAGATCACATATGCAGACACATAGCTGGAATGTATTGTGTCGGTAGATTAAGTCATCTGTTGCCTGCGTGATGATTGAGCTTGTATTACATCATGGCATCATTTTTAGTGCTTTTCAGCCGGGATGCCAGAAGCAGCACGGTGTCCAGACCTACGGGAAGAGTCATTAACATTTACAGATCATTAACCCATCACGAAAGTGCCGAATGAATAACAGAAACATCGTGAGCCATTATCATACATCAAGCGCTACACACAGCGTGTCCCTGCCGCAGAGGCCAGAGCTCCATTAATACCTACAGAAGCTTGTAACCAGTGGACAAATGTTATGGAGGATTTTATATTTTGTACTGCTTCATGCCTGTCGTGGCACACCGCGGTGAGAAATGACTCCTCTCCCGAGGGACTTCCCTACGGATTCCGGGCAGCATGAAAAGAGATAGTGCTGCGAGCTCTAAATCCCCCCGAGGCCCTCCCGCGCAAAGAAGATCATTAGCATTCAGGATTTAGATAATAACTGCAAATGATTGAATAAACCACACAAGAGCGAGGATTGAGGACCCAGAGGTGATCGGGGGTTTTGTGCGGGGGAGTCACGGCAATAACAATCAATTCTTTAGACGCCGGTGAAGAACACGACAAACACAAAAGCACACGCTGTGAGCCCTTCTTTAATGGATTATGTCAATGACAAGTACGACATTACGGCAACATTATGAAAATGGATGTAGACACTTAGTCTGTGTTGACACATGATTTCAATTAAAAGCCAGTTGTCAGTTATGATGCTGGTGAACTGCTGAAGTCGATTTACATGAAAAAGCATTAAAGATAAGTTTAATATGAATGTTTTGTTTGCTTATTATCAATAAATCTCAAATACTGGCCAAAGCCAGTGTATTTTCCATAGTGTATAGGAATCTCATCTGCTGCTCTTGTGCTGCAGGGATGACATATCTATGTAGGCCAACCCAGAAGGTAATATCACCCCGGTTCCCTTGACAAAAAGCCTATGGGATTTTCCCATTGGATTTTGGAGTATTGGAGAAAATGAGATCCGCGGCAAATAAAAGTTAACATGATACTTTCATTCAGCAGGATCACCTCCACAAATGAGCAACCACTTTTTTTTGTTGTGTGTTTTTTTTTTTTAAGTGTAATTGCATTTTCAATTTTAATTGCTAGAACTTAAAATCTAAGGTTTATCCTAAACAAACTACACTGCGGTTGCATTTCCACCGTGTTGACGTGTCTGCATGGCCTCCTTGCCACTTGTTAGAAACCACATTTTGCATGTAAAGACTATGAAATTCACACAATAATTGTCTCAACTACATTCCTTATTTCTGATATTTAACCTTCCACAAAACTTATTCCTGCAGCGCTATAAAGTACAGTATTGCATTGCACTACACTACAAGTTCTCAGAGACAATAGTGCTCCAAAATACAATGGGCACCAAAGCTGGATGGAAAGTACCTCCCAAAAAATATATATAAATAAATAATAATAACCTATTTAATATATATATATATCCCCCAAACCACTTTGCTTGGTGTCCTTTTGGTAACAGTTTGTATGTCTCTGATCAATGTTTGATAGAATGAATGAGCAATGGGGCTCCATGAATTCTTAATTCAGCACTGCTAACGTCCAGTTGTTCAGATGCTATGCATAAAGTAGTCAAACACTGCAGTGTTTCACATTAATTTGCAAATGTTTGATGAAGTTGTTGGTGCTAGCCCTTTTGCAGGTGACCACCATCTTATCGGCCATGATGGGGAACGTTGCAAACACGCGGCATCATTGCCTGATGATTGGCAGCTTCATCGTCACCAGAATGGTGGTTGGATTGACATTAAACACACATTAATTTAACTGTTTAACCTGAAGCTTATCAGAACTCAAGTAGGCACCGATACCAAAAAATGTGCCATCTGTATGTTCTGTCTGAGGCAGTTGAGATCTGAGCATGTGCAGGAACGTGGTTCTGTTTGATCACAACCTCCTGAACTTCAGTAGCTGCTGGACCCTTGACTTTTGTGTTGTGTTGCAACCAACAGCAAATAGAAAGCATGCAACATGTAGTTCTGGTACAACGTTGGGGACCAGGCGTCCCAGAGGTCTTATCTAGCCTTGAGCTCATCACTTTATTCAGCCATTTTTTTTTAACCATATGCTGTAGTCAACAATTGCATGAACTCCATCTGACCTACTGTCAAAGCACTTCCCTGTATAATACATGTGGATGAAGCACATTGCAATGCACTTCTTCTACCCCCTCAGAAAAAAGAAAAAAAAAAAGAAAAGAAATTTCCCCATTCCTCCCAGGAATAAGTCGCCATTAGTATCTGTCAGCAGAGGCGCTGCTGCGTGTGACTTTGGAATACATTAACATCACGAGAGGGGAGTCTTTCCCGCCGCCTGTTACCGACCACACTCGCTCAGCCGTGGAAATCTGGTATTAGCGGCGTGCTAACAGGCCGGGGCAGCTTCACAATGAATGCACAGATCGGAACAGGGAGCGAAGACAAGGGGGGGGGAAGGAAAAGGTACCACAGCCCTGCAGCACAGCGGTGGCCATCAAGCGGCTTTAATGGTCGGCCCCATCATACACAGCGATTGCTGTAACTTTAGATTTAAGTGACATTCCCCGTACAAATCCAGACAGTATTATTCATTTATTTATTTTTCTGCAGTCTCTGCTACTTTATTATTATTATTATTATATATTCTGATATTCAGCGTAGTCATAGTCACTGTAGCTTACACTGTTACCATGGAGATACAGTATATATATATATATATGTTTTTTTTAATTATGAAAGTTAGAATTCTTTTGAGTAGCTATTTAATCCACATTTCTGGGTTTTATTTGACGTTATGATACCCCAAACATGATATAATTGCATTTCAAAGCAGAGCCTAGAAAATCTATATTGATAAGTATTATTTTATATTATTATCCATTTTCTTGTGGAGTTTAATCCTTTGTGTTATACTTTTACTACAGAAATGTAGAGGCTAGATCATAGCAATGATTATTGATCATTTTTATTTACCTATTTTAATAAAAAGTAGGTGATATTAAACTTAATTTGGCATTAAATGAAAGTCTGTTTGATTTTCTCATTGCTCCATTGTCAAGGGATATATGATGTTTATGAGCCTGTTTTTTTTTTTTCCTCTTTTCTTACACAAACTTTGTGTGAAACTATCAACATATAGAAATATTTACCTGTTGTATTGATGATGTGGATATTGATGATATATAACATGAAAGTTATTTTGCAGGATACAAGAGTATTTTAATAATGAAAAAAAACAAACAAATGTATAAAGTCAGTATTCATGTTTGCATTTTTTATCAAGAATGCTCCACTAATATGAGATTGCAATCAAAAAAAAGCATAAATCTGATATATATGTGTGGCTTCCTATTATTTTAAAATCTCTTAAGATTCAAATAATTATGTGTGTTTCCACTAAAACATAGCACTGCAGAAACATCTATTACCATGTGTATATTGTGTTGTTTAGCATGTTCAGGATCAGATGTGTGTTTCCCTTTTAAAATGTCAATTGTCTCCCTTTATTTATGAAAACCCCATGAAACTTTTTTTTACTTTTGCAATTGTTTTGCATGATTTCCATGACTCCCAGAGCAAGCGAGGACTCATTAATGCCAACAACAAATGTTTCCTGCATATTTAACAGCTCGTGGGTAGAAATGTCCTTGTTTAAGGACTATTCTGTCGATCTCTGTAGATACCGTAATTCCCAATTAACAACTTGTATTTTCAGAAAAAAAGTAATTAAGTCCCCATTGTTGCATTTTGCATTGCTGAGGGAGCAGATATGTAGGAGAGACCAGAAGGCGATTCCTTTGTGTTTAATTGTCTTGTTAAATATGAGCAAATAAAGCCTGGGAAATTATTTCCTGTGTCCTACCATTTTTGTGGCCTCCCCACCTCTGTTATATATGCACATAACGGCACGTTTTTTTTATTTTTAAATCAAATTTCTGTGCAGAAAATGAGAATTATTTTCGTACGCATAAATAATCTGCACCACTATTTCTAGCATCTAAATATGAAGGAAAAGCTAATGACATGTTTCCTTCCTCATTTCCTGATTTCCATCACTTTTTAATCATACTAAAACCACTCATTTGTGTACGTTCATATCAAGGGAGACCCGACCCAGGTATAAGGTGGCAGTGTTATTTAATTTAATTGCAAAATAGAAAATTATCCCGAAACAAGAATAAGTGCCGTGGTTAACAAGTGCCCGTATCTGCGCGGCGAGAGTAACACCCTCATTATCATGAATAATAACATGGTCTGTGTCTTGACAGAACAAAATAATACAACACCTTGAAATAGGGTGATAAAAATGAAGAACAGCCTGCAGGGATGACTGGCCATTAGTGAGGAGCCATGGTCACTCAGAGCGGGAAGATACACGGATGATTTACAGCAGCTCTGCCGCTTAGTTAAAGCTAAGAAAAAAAAAAGGCGTTAAGTGTAATTCCAGCTCTGGCTAAGAGAACGCACGCTGAGGTTACACATCACTGGCGGAGTGGGTTTCACAAGTCTGGGGAAAAAAAAAAAAATGTAAAACTATAGGGAGTCGTTAAAAGACGGAGCAGGGAAATGAATAACGCAGGATAGCGGCGGCCCGACGACGCACGTGTGTGTGGGCGGGAGGAGGGAGTGGAGGTGTAAATTGAAACACCGGCTCTCGTAAAAAAAAAAAAAAAAAAAGCAAAAAAAGGCAATTTCATTGTCTGGCCATCTGTAAATTAGAATGAGGAATTTACTCTGCACATGTGGTGACCTTCAGTCGCTCGGGGAAGACACGTGGAAATGGACAGATGAAAAGATTCTACTTTATTCCCTGTAGGCACCTTTACACTGAGTCTGAACAGCGAATGATGAGAAACGTGGATCGTAATTCTGGGAGAAATATAACACACGCAGCAGAAATGTGGCTTCTGAATATCATGGGTAATTTCATTTCAGAAATAGAATATAATATTCCAAATAATCTAAATAATATATTTCTCACTTGGGATTGAGCTTCAAGTGTATAAAAAGACTACGGAAGTATTGAAATAATTGTTGACCCTTAACTACAAATACTGTGGTTAAGCGACATTTCTGCCTTTCCTATGGTTTATACTCAAGACTATAAGCATTTAAAATGTCCAAAAGATGCAAGTAAAGCTTGTATTCTACTTAGAGTGTAGTGATGAGCCACGTTCCTGTGCACTTTTCCAAGTTAAAGGTCGTCGGTGCACCAACACCCTCCCAAATGGACCACAGACCCGCGGTGTAGAAAACAATATTTGATCTAATGATGTTAACGATAGGAAGGAGAGAGAATGAGATCATGGCAAGCTGGTAAAACAGAAACACAATGGGCAAAATTAATGGAAGTAAATTGACAAAAGCTAATACCTAATACCCAATCTACTAGACTTAGAGGAGAGCACATATCGAGTGTTAAAATTAGCTCACGATTAGGGGCGTGAATCTTTGGAAGTTTGACGATCCGTTCAATTATAATTCTTAGGTGCCTGATTTATTTTCAGAATTGATTCTTGATTGAGTGAATAGGAAAAAGAGGGGCACGGTTTATCGTGTGGTGCTCCAGTATGTGTGTGACAAACCATTCACTGCTGGTTTCCTTATTCCATTGAAAGCCAATTAACGTAACTGGCAATTAGGATAAACGCTCCACAGACTTTTTTTTATTTATTTCCAAAACTTAACATGCATTAGTTGATTAATTGATTGGTGTGAAAGCGTCTCACAGTCCTGCCTGTATGAGAACGGCATAATGAGGGGAGGGGCTGAGGTGAACCAGACTGGACTCCACGGGACGTTCAGCCAATCAGAACAGAGCAGGCGGCGGGTAGGGGAGGGGCATGATTAGCATGTCTGACGAGGTGCTTTTGGACTATGAAACCATGCTGCGTTTTATAAATGGACCACAATTAGAATATTAAACTGGAAAATGGTAACTTTAACCATAAGTGTAACAAGAACGTTGGTTCCCCCAGACTTTTTATTATGAGGCTTTATGTCTGAACTTAACTCATTAAGTCTCAAAGTGACATTTACTAATCATCCTGATATGGAATATGTTTACCACTAATGCCCAATGTTACATATATGTCAAAATACAGATTTATGGGAATAAAAAGTGTTATTCTGAAAAACAAAAAAATTTTTAGAAATGTGTTCTGTGTGGCCCACTTGGTCTATGATATAAGCCACATAAATGTCCTTATAATAAATAAATGGGTGTGGGTTTTTATTCAGGTGTGTATATTTTTTTTTTACAAAGACTATCCTGAAACAAAGCAGAAAGTAGGAAAAAAATTATGAGGTTTTCTGCAATTCCACTTTAAAATATTACACACTTGACAAATTCTGATCAAAAGGTATTTTATGGCACTTTTTCATGGTGAATATTCACTGCCCTCCTGCCCTGTGCATAAGATAAGATAAGATAAGATAAGATAAGATAAGATAGGACGTTATTGATCCCACAACGGGGAAATTTGCTCGTTACTGCAGCTAAGCACAGGTGTAAAAGAGTACAGAGAAAACAAATAAAAGCTATAAAAATACACACTAACACTATAAACTATATACGATTGGTTGAATTTGTTGAGCAGCATACACAGTATGCATTATGGACATTTAGAATGGAAAAACAAATACGAATATAGAAAAATCTTCCCAGTCATCTGGTGCGGTCTGCAGGCGTTCCAGCATCACGGCTGCTGGGTGATAGAGGCTGCGACATGGACAGCGGTCCTGGGGGTTATGGACTGTACACAGCTTACGTAAAAACTCTGCATGCTGCGTCTGCATATATTCACTTCCTGCTTGTCTGTTGCCTCTCTCTCCCTTTCTTGTTCTTTTCGCCTTTACCCCATTACGATCTTTGACATCATCCATCATTATAAAGTTCATTATCAAGATGTTTTCCTTGGCTGTCATTAGTCTTGGCTAACACGGGGTGATTGATGTGGCCCGCCGCTGATGAAACTGCCGCTTGATCCCCGTCATTAATCTAGATTTTACGTGGTGTCATCCTCCGGCCTCTTTCTCCTCCAACAACTCCGCTGCCAGATCCACAAAAACCAGGTTCTGAAAGTGGCCGTCACGAGAAATGAAGACAAATAATATTTGAATATGTAAAGAAGAAAAAAAAAAGGAAAAACTTTGCCACAGGTCTTAGGATGTGTACATCAGTATGAGTAATGCTTTGTGTACGCTGCATCTGTGTTCCAAGAGGAAACAGAAAGCATTGAGTTGCTACCTTTTTTTTTTTCAGTGCATCTCAAGTGAGATGGATGTTTTTTGCATTTGATTTGGCTGGTAATGAACTGTGAAGGTGTCTGCATGACAAAAAAAAAAGAAAGAAATCCACAGATTAAAGGGGGGAGAATTTGATCTACAATGCAAATCCCGAAGTTGACCAATTTTAAGGATAGCTCCGAGGAGATATTAATCACGGTCGGATCCCGGGAGCATTAATTCTTGTCTCGTTTTCCTTCCGTAAAGCACCTCAGGAGGAGAAGAAACAGTCTATGGTCGGAGATTAAATCTGCCACCCATTGGTTTTATGCATCTTTTCAGGGAATAAACATCCTTGCTCAGGATAAGTAGCCTCACTTGCAGTTTGTCATTCCCTACCTGCGCATCGAAATACTAATTCTGCTGCGGCACGCCATCCGTCTCACCCCGAGTTCCTCTCATGCAGGAAAATGGAATTTCCTGCAGTCAGTGCCCCCCCACCCCCTGCTCCAGTCAATACAATCACATGTTTATTATGAGGGATCCCAGACTTTCATTAAGATGAACAAGCAGAGTCCTTAAACACTCAGCGCCAGCTACTGCTTGGTGCCAATATATTATCTCCCTTCCAGGACTAATAAAATAATGTTTCTTGGACCTTTCAGACTTGGAACATTTAACACAAAAGGTTGAAGAAACATATTTCGTGGCATTTCAAACTTACACCATTTCAATCAGGGGAGACAAGTGGAATTTTGATAAATGCTGATGAATGGCTGATGAGCCTCAGGTTTGATGGATTTGTGAAGGTTCTGGTTGTATGGGACCTAACATAAGCACATGGAAGCACAAAAACGGAGAAAGTAAAACATATATAGCCAAGATGAATCGGCCTGTTTGGGGATTTCATTTAATTTATAATAACACTGACAGGTTTATATCTATGTAATATTTTAGGGTCACAAATCCTGGTCCTAGAGAACAGCTGTAGGTGCCTGCTTTTGCACTAGGACCTGTATTTTATAGACATATTTGAGGAAGCAGCATCTGCATTTGCCATTTATTATAATGCGATTTCCTTCAAAGCGAAGGAAAAAATGTAAAGAAACTAGGTACAATTAAATATGGTTGAAATAATAAAAATAAATGAATTTAATATAATACTCAAGAATGAGAGCAATTGATTTTTAGGCAAAAACAACAAGTTGTCTTCACTTTTTTTGCAAGAGAAAAAAAAATGGTGATTTATGCATTGTATTTTCATTTCAAAGAGGACGAGATCAGTTATAATTTAGGGCACATAAAATGCACAAATAATGCACTTTCTGGCAGAAAATCACTTTTTTTGGCGAGTTTCCGATCATTGTGTGAAAATTTACAGAATAAAATTAAAAAGTTGTAATTACTCCAGTTAGGTATATGCCCAAAATTTCTACTTAAGTAAGGTAACAAGTATTTGTACCTATTTTCTCTAAGCATGAATCCTGTTTCATCGTACAGGCTTCAGCTTATCGTCTATAATCCACAGATTGAAAAGTGCAGTTAGTTTTCAACTGCAAATGTGCATTTTTTTTTCCATAAAAAAGTCCAATAACGGGTCCTGAGCAGTTGAAACTCTCCACTCATCCTCTTAGCCCCTTTACAACAAAGTCGAACACTTGCACTAAAAGTGGAGGCTCAACATGGAGGATTGGACAGATAATTCGGTTTCCAGTGTCCTTTATGCGGATGGAAAGAAGACTCTTTGATGGTGGAGTGAGGTGTGAATAACTTGCCAGAATTTAGGGCTAAAGTTAAGAGGAGGGATTAAAAAAAAAAAAAGATGCTTGGACGGCACACTTCAATTATAGTTTCATCTGCTATTCGGTAAAAGGTTGGCCAAACGTTCCAGCGTTAGCTTACTAAGCACAACTTAATTCCTACAGCGTTTTTGGGAAAGGAGAGCGACGTTCAAATAACAGTGACCTAGTTAAGAAAATGATGTGAGAGAAGATTGAAACACACAGCAAGATTCACATTACTCTAGGCCTCTCTGTAACAAGGCTGAGAAAATTTCCATCAAACGTGATTTCCTGCACAATCGCACGTTCTGCTCCTTTTTTTTTTGTACTTTTTTCGCCCGCTAAATGAAGGGTTAGCTCAGTTGAATGAGCGGGCCCGAATTAGCAAGTGCTAAATTGAATGTGTGAAAAAAATTGCTAATGGAAATAAAGAAGAAAAGACAGAGATAGTTACGTGACCTTACTTGACCCCACACTGAGCAAACTCAGGAGATAATGTACTAAGGCCGCACTCCTCCCCCTCACCCACCCGCTGTGCTATAAGCGCAGCTCAAACTTGCATTAGCTGTTTGAACAAGGATCACAGTGTCTATAAATCCATCTGGTCGGGGAGGAAAAGCAACGTTTTTCCTATTTTTGCCTCCGCGTGCTCTGCTGCGTCAGTGCTTCAGAGGTTATTGTTCTGCAGACGAGCGCGGACTGTGCAGCACATCTAATGTGATTTCCGCCGGAGCTGCTGTTCCGAGACGTTTCGGATGCGCCCGGAATATTTATGAGCTAAATAAAGACAAAACAAAAAAAGTAAATAAATAAATAAATAATGAAATGATGATAATTGAAAAGGATAGAGAGAGAGAGAGAGAGAGGAAGGAATAAACAGGAAACGCGGCGAGATCTTCCAAAGATGTTTGATTACCGGGGAGAGAACGAAGATTATCCAGGCGCCGGCCGGTCTCCCGTGCCCTTTACCTGGTTGTCGTGGAAACAGAGACAATCTGTACGTCGCCGTTATCTCGAAATGTGGCTGCTTCCTGCAGGTCAGAGCATGATTGAGACGTGTCACGGATCTGCTTACGTCTGGTTTTCGTACGTAGGAATCCTCTGCGGGACGCGAGGTCACAGCCGCCGCTGCTCATGAGCCACGCGTACGGTCCCCCCACCCCTACGCGGCATGTCCATGCAAACATTCTGAATGTTATCAGCTTCACAGATACGGGGTAGACGGGTCCTGCTACACGCGGCAGTGGGTTTATATCCACCTGCTGGAATACGAATGTAATATGCAGCTGCAGGCACAATGAAACCCCTGGTATGACAAAAGTCTTAAATATATAATATTAGAAACTGTACAATTTGAAGTAGTCTTACTTATTTTATAAAACTTATGAAATGTCTATTAAATTTACTAATATTAGGTTGGGTTATACATATCTGTTGTTTGTCAATTTCAGGGCCAGTGAGTTGTTAGCTGGTTGGCCTCGAGAGATCAGGATAAAACTGTATGTGGTTAGATTTTTGTATTCATAGACCACAGAACTTCAAGTAAAAAACAAGAAAAAGAATGGAATCAAACCTTTAAAATTGAGCCTCTTCAGATTTTTGGGTAATAATACAATCAACTCATTTGTTAGCACACTTAAGGATGTAATAATTGCTACTGGGTAAATTAATATATATATATATACACATTACAACATCCTCAGAGTGTGTGTGTGCATGTGTGTGTGTGTGTGTGTGTGTGTTTCCACCCTTCCGCACTCATTCACGCTTTCGTGGGATTGTTTTCTCTCAGGTGATTACATGTTTGCATTTTATACTCTTGTAGACGTAGGGCAGACCCTACACGTGGTGTGTTCCTGGAGGTCTCCTCTCCACCAGGAAACAGCTTACTGCAACCTGGACATCTGTGGGCCACACCAGGAGGAAGAGGAATGGGCCCAACCACCTCTTGGCGATTCAGCTCCTCCTTCTTCCTCCTTGATGGTGACGCAGTCCTCTGGTTGGATCTTATGGAATAGGTTGGAGGCTGGAGATAACATTGAATCTTCACAAAGTATCATAAGGTGAAAGCTCTATCTTGGATCTTTTCCTTCCTAGCCTCCCTGCTATGGTTGCACTTTCCTGTGAACATGTTAGCACTAGCATAGCTGCAAAACTGTATTTCCTGGTGTAAATGCAAAAACAAGCATGTTCAAGCAACTGGAAAGTGCTCACAATAGCTTGATTAGTTTGACATTCAGAACAAAGAACTTGAAACGGATTTAGTATGCAGACTGTTAGCACATAGCGACTAACGCAGATCAACCAAAAAAATGGTTAAACTCAAAACAGGAGTTATACTACATTCCACTTCCACAGGGAAGTCAGAACTTTCAAGCCAATCCCAGCACATTACAGGCAAGAGCAGGGATACACCCCAAAGTAAAAGTCAATTTTATTGTCACATGCACTTGACATACATAGGAATCGAAATTATGTTTCTCACTATCCTATGCGTTTTACATGTACAACAACATTAAAGTGCAGGTGTGCAAGACGAGACAATCCTAAACTACAATGGTAAAGTGCAGTAGCTTAAGGCTACTTTTGCCTAGTGTTGCATCCCAAACGTTGGATCTCCGACTTGGAAAGTCAGAGATCCACAACCCATAAGTTAACATCCCGAGATAGCTGCCCATTTAGGGATTTTTTGTTCGTGCAATAAATTAGTAGGGAAGGTAACTCCAAACACAAGGAACACAGCACAAAATGAAACAGGAACTATCATTAGAATCATGAACTCCATCCTTGAACTCATGCTAGCAATAAATCATACTCACATTTCCTGGAGATTTACCTAGAGAGGGCATTAACCAGGATGAGGTTTATCACATCATGCTACACAAAGATTACTTCCTTGTACTGCATAAAAGTGTAAATAATTGAAAACATATACATCTGTTTTCTGGGGTGATGTGCAGTACCATCAAATGGCGCTTCTATTTTGTTCAGGTCTTCTTCAGGTGTCAAGTTCTTCTCTCTGAGTTTTTTTTTAAGCGCTAGGACACTCCTGGAGGTGCCACTTTGCAATGACTGACATGATTTGCTGCTTCACCAGACTAGGATTAGTTTCCCTTTAAAAAAGAATCATTTCCTGTCCTCCACCAGTAGCTTCTGTGTGGCTGCAGGTAGACACTACCCTGTACTGATATTACAGTAAAATATCCCAACATTACAATAAAAAAATTGCAGTAGTCCCCTGCTGCTTTTGCAACTTTGTTCTTTTTTTCCCCATCTAACTACCTACTACTGGGATCATGATAACAATTGTGAACTGAAATTCGATGGAGCATTCGATTTCAACTCCAAAATCAAAAGGAATGTCCCAGTGTATTTTTTTTTTTTGTCTCTCGCCACCACAGCTACTTGAACACGTCCAAAGGAAAATAAAACATCTCTGCAAAGAGACGCCACACAGCTTATCATGTTATATAAGCTCACTGGTAGCCTGCTTTCTTTTTGCAGTCACTGTGTCTCCATCTTTTGGACTCAGATGAAAACGCCATCAGGAGAATATTTCGCCGCCGGAAATATAAGAGTGAAAAGTTACTAAGATGCAGAAAATAACTTCCATATGCATTTATTCCCCCTTGAGGTAATCTGTTAAGCCATTAGCCCGCCATGCTAATGTACTTGTTGTTTAATGACAGCTGCGATTTAGTTTTCATAAGCCTCCCTGCAAGCCTTACTGAGACATTAAAGATGGGATCATTATCAGAAGCCATTAAAATTTCCTTTAACTGATTTTTTTCCCAGTAGAATCCTTCTCCTTTCTCTCGACCTTTCACAATAAACCTGCTGTAATTGATGTACATATGACCAACATAGTTTACTTGTATGCAATTCACATTAATCCTAATAAATATTTCAAAACTATAAATATAACATTCATGTTTTAATTTAAATATGTTGAAATGTAATGACACTCCATTAGGAAGTAGTTGATTAATGTTCTTCTTGAAACCGCAGGTCTTATTTCCTCACAAACCTTCAAGTTTCGCTGTGGAGCGAACCAACGACGTCCATTAGGATAATGCATTAAGTACAGTATGCAAATGAGTGTAAATGATCAAAAGCATTGACCTCCTAAGTGTCATGTCAGGGGCTCAGCACACAGCGACCCTTCAGGCAGCCCGTGCAGAATGAACTTCTCCACAGCACCGACATCTCATCATTCATTCCTTATGATATTTTTAGTCAGTCCTAAAAAAAACTAAAAAAAGTTAAACCTTCTCCACAGTACAAAGATTATTTAGATTAAGCCACAGGCCCCAAGTACTTCAAGAAATAACAAAGGAAATGAGAAGATGCCGGAGGTAGAAACACTTAGTTCACTCACCAATAAGTAGACTGAGTGATTTTAGGTATATCGAGAACAGTTTTTCTTTCTTTATCATTATTTTTAAATATATGCCTTTGGTGATGTGGAGTTATATAAAAACAAAGGATTCTCTATGTTTATATCTTTTTTAATTTCATCAGCAACTATGCATGGGTTTCACCACCATCAGTGTCTGGATTCTATAAGTTGATATCTATGCTACTGAGATTCACTCCCCCAAATATTTATACTGTAGTGCAATCACCAAAGATATTTCTCATTTTCTGCATGTGTTCTGTAGCCAGAAAATACATATTTTTGTTTTAATTACCGTAAATTCTGGACTATAAGTCGCTACTTTTTTCATAGGTTTTGAACCATGCGGCTCATACGAAGGTGCGGCTATTCTGCATATTTTTTTTTCACCACTAGGGGCGCTCTAACTGGAATTTGAATCAATACTAAGACAAAATAAATGCAAAGAAGAATACGCTAGTTCAAGAAGAATACGCTAGTTTCTCTTTAGCAGATATAAGTATGCTACTTGACATCTGTGTCAATCGGGCATTTAAAGCTGCACTCCGGGTGGAGTGGGAGACTTGGATGACAAGTGGTGAGAAGTCATTCACAAAAAACGACCGCATGCGAAAAGCATCCTTTACCGATGTCTGTCAGTGGATCCTGACAGCGTGGAGTGCTGTGAAAGAATCCACCATCACCAAAGCGTTCAGAAAGGCTGGACTGCTACGCAAAGAGAGCGGCGCACCTCCAGAGCCAACCTCATGTATGATGATGTAAGATGGAGACAGATGTGACGAAGCGCTGCTGAGTTTGTTCAACTCCGACACTGAAGAAGACGACTTCGTAGGTTTCAGCGAAGATGGTTGAGGTGACGTGATTTCAGACACAGGAGAAATGAGGATAAATACTGTAAATATTATTTTATTATTAGTATTATTATTTTCTCTTGGTTCTGTCCCGTTTTAATCAGCAAAGTTGCTGCCGTGTTAAAATACAGGCTATCTAAAAACATACATACAGTATGCGGCTTGTATGCAGGTGCGCTTTATAGTCCAAAATTTACGGTACATGATGTTTTGTTTAGGAACCTAAATTAAAACTAAGCATTTTCAAAAAGAATAAAAAAACGACTATCAAACATTATAAAATTAATCAAATCTTAATTAAATTTTGAAGTCAAACTGAAAATAAAAAAGATGAGAACCAATTCAAGTTGAGTGGTTCTCAAGAAGCAAAATTAAAGGCCAGGCAATGAAAAAAGAAAAAAAAAAAACTTTGGTTTCTGCACTTTTTACTAATCAGATTGTTCCAATTCTGAAAAAAAAAACATTGTTTAGGGGAAAAAATGGAAAATGGCTAAGCTGGTAACAAACTCAGGTTTTACAACAATATTCCATGATTTTTTGCTGTTTTATTTTCATCCTGTGACATCTTCAGGATTGTTCAAATGTGTTTTTTTCTGTATTACATATCATAGTGTGATGCAACTAGATCTAGGTAAATTCAAATACTTTATTATAATTGTCATGTTAACACAGTTATCAATAAAAAAGATATTGTTTGAACATCTTAGCACTAAAAAGTGCAAAAGTTGTCTAAAAAAAAAAACAAGTGAATAAATAAGATGTACCTTTTAGCACAGAGCAACCGTGTGAGTTCAGCAGAAATAGGACATAAACTGAGATGGGTGAACTGTTATGAATGCAAGGTCTAGTTCACAGGTATTGCAGTGGTGAGGTGGTGTGATGATGGATGGGCCCGAACTGAGATGAGTGAAATGTTGTGTGAGAGCTGCAACAATGCAAAAGTAGAGTTCACGGTTATTGCAATGGTCGGGCGAGGTGCATGATGATGGATCACGGTGCAGAGAGAGTGGGGGGGGCTGTCAAAAAATAAAAGACAAAAAGAAGGAAAAATCCTCCTTATACCATTCAGGAAACGAATGGAACGATTTCCATTAAACTTAGTGGTAGGAGGCTGAAATGGCGGAGGATCAACCCATTCCATTTTGGGGAAAATCCAACGTCTCTCCCAACTTGAATCAAGGCAACTGGACTCTTGATTGGCTCGTCAGTCCGTAAGCATTGGTCTGGCTAGTCTAGACATTCTGACCTGTCCACACAATTATCAATCCAGTTGCCTTGATTCCAGTCTGGAGAACAATGACCTGAAATTATTAGAATATTCACAGACATACTGTAACAACGATGGCTGCTCCTGCAGGTATTTCAATCAGAATAATGGGGTTCGTCAACTTAGAAACGCAACATATTTTGAAGATTTTAATTTGGTGATTAAGCTGAGAATTTGACCCAGAACATCCACTATAAAGGGAGAATATTATGAATATTCTTGATTATCTATCTGACAAAGTCCATGCCCTGAATTTTTTGCTGAATTAGGCTATAAAACAGTCAGGGCAATTTTCAAATTCCATTTTCTATTACATATATGTTTTACTTGTCCAAACCACATAATTGGGGACATGGCATTTCATCCTAATTTTTACACAAAATATCCATATTATGGGCATGCGGACAGAAAATCAAACAGAGCAGCAAGAAACTTGTGTATTTGTTAATACTGAGATATCAATAACCAAACCAGAAAAAGGAATTTACAGTTCAAAATAGGTTTCTGGACGACAAAGCTGGAGCCTTTCTTTCTTTGTTTCTGATGCTATGAGCTATTCAGTCAAAGCGGCTCTTTGAATGACATTTCAATGGCTGCAGTGTCGGCCGTGGTTCCATTGAAAGTTAAAAGGAGGCGAACTGACAGATTCTCCCCACAGCCCAAACGAAAACAGAATGAAACAGTCAAGGAGAGAATGGAGGAAAAACCAAGCTAATAATTATCTTAATTGGGATTTACAAAGCCGCCTACAACAAAGCCGGCATCTTTGTGAAACTTTAATGGAACAAAGAGGAAATGCAAGGAAATTATTTTGCACCATTTACCAGCTACTACCCCTCGCCTCCATAGTCCTCAACAGAAAAGTGTGCAGAGCTCCCACTGTTATTTAACTGCAAAATAACCTAAATTAGAACCAGTATCAACACTAATGGTGTAAATACAGATTATCTCATAAACCCCTTGTTTTCCATTACTAACAGTTTCCCATGCATCACACTTTGTGAGCTCTGCAGGGCTCTGTCATTGTGTGTAACTCCACCTCATGTATTGATCCTCCACCTGCAGCATTCTTTAAGCGGGTGTTCAATAGTTCACCCAATGGTCTTAGGAAACCAAACCTGGATAATACCATCCTGACCAACTATCCGCTGATATCCAACCTGACATGTACTAGTATGAAAGTTTCAGCAGAAATGAACATGCTGGAGGAGTTTCAGTGAGGCGTCAGACAATTTCACAGCACTCTGGAACCGCTCTTGCTAAAAATAATCTGCGGCGTCAGACTGAATTGAAGGTCGAATTCGTATCCTCTCAGACCGTAGCGCCGCGCTTGATACGATTGACCGTGACATCGTAATCAATCATTGCGAGAAATGAGTTAAGATGAGAAAGTGGCCCAGAACATCCACTATAAAAGGGGAATATTAAGAATATTAAGTCATTCTCGGAGATCATCCGTCTGACGAACATGACAGTGACCATTGGGGTTCCACAAGGGACCTGCCTCGGCCCGTTATATTCTCTCTATACATCTTATATGGAAACCATTAAGACCAGTCTGATGTATTACAGCGTACCCCCCTCCTGGCCCATACCCTACATTTTTATCTGAATGCCCAGAGCTTCTATCAAGTCTAGTCCTTAGGCTATATAAAATAATCATAGTGGATGATTTTAATATTTATATAGCCATCAATAATGATTTCCTTGGCTTTACATTTATCAGATTACTGGACTTAAACAGCTTCTCTCTAAGGTTAAAAACCACCTGCTGTTTTTAGAATAATAGAAATATGTACAAATTGTAACTGTACTTTTATGCAGGCGTTTGACAAAAAATATTTCTTGCACGTTAGAAACACTGATAAAGTCCAAAAAAAGACTAAAACTGAACTGGCCTCCCTGTTGTCTATATATAGATCTACAGCATATGTAGATATCAGGGAAGCCAGGGAGGGGAGGGATAACTAGATATTGTGTTCCGTAGCTTTGGGGCGTAATCGACAACCGCTGCATCACCGTTGCTGGGAACCTTCAATAAATCAGAAGCATTATCTCCATGTTCTTGAGGGCACGCAGCTAACAAGGGACTGTAGCTCAGTCCTAGTCCATTCAGGCCTTTGAATGACAAGAGCAGGACCTTAAAATCAATTGTAAAGGTTATAGGAAGCTTAGTGCAGAGCAGCTAAGACCAGACAGATGGTACGGGTAGTAGTTGAGGTTGAGATGAGTCTGCATCACAATATATATATATATATATATATATATATATATATATATATATATATATATATATATATATATATATATATATATACGACTGAAATTATGATAAAAACACAACTATGGCTGTTTCATTTCTCTCACTTTCTACCTTCCTCCCTTGTGTTCGCTTGCCTCCGTGAGCCTGATATGTATATTAGTGTGCCATTGGATTTTAAGCATGCTTCTCCCCCGAACCTTTAATCACAGAAGCAGTTGTCTCTGCCGCAGCCATCAATCAGGGATGATAAATCAGTTTAAGTATTTGTGTAAATTTCCTCCCCCTCCTCCCATATGTTGCTGTCCTACACAGGAACGCCTGGGAGTAATTATTGCATGGACCCAGACAGACAACTTTGAGACACCGCTCTGCTGTTCTTGTGTCATTTTGACATATAGCACAATGTTAAATACAACTTGTCCTCGCTGTCTTTTGTGAATTCATGAATGGTGCATGAGTTCCAAATGGAAATTGTTGGTTTGTCCTTTATTTTAAATTATTATCATTAGATCTGTTTGGATTTATCTTCATATCATTTCTGAAAACCACTGACTATCACATATTTAGAGATTTACAGCAACTCACTAGCAATTTTTAGCAATGGCGTCAATTGTGTGCATGGATTAGTTTAAATTTTATCCTTTTTCTCAGTCCGTCTCAGGAAACCTACACAATCTCCTGATGACTTGTGAGACTATGGTTCTCATGGTTCTAAAAAAAGAGAATTTAAAAAGAGAATGCAAATGTGTCCTAGAACTCCCCATTCCATAAAAATGGGACCTTTAATTTCCAATTAGAATAGATCAAAATGACCAGAATGCGCCTAAAAAGCATGATAACACAGAATATGTCACTCAAAAATGGTCGTACTATACTATGTCGCCCAAAAAAGGTCATACTATAGAATGTCGCCCAAAAAAGGTCATACTATAGTATGTCGCCCAAAAAAGGTCATACTATAGAATGTCGCCCAAAAAAGGTCATACTATAGAATGTCGCCCAAAAAAGGTCATACTATAGTATGTCGCCCAAAAAAGGTCATACTATAGAATGTCGCCCAAAAAAGGTCATACTATAGAATGTCGCCCAAAAAAGGTCATAATATACTATGTCGCCCAAAAAAGGTCATACTATAGAATGTCGCCCAAAAAAGGTCATACTATAGTATGTCGCCCAAAAAAGGTCATACTATAGTATGTCGCCCAAAAAAGGTCATACTATAGTATGTCGCCCAAAAAAGGTCATACTATAGAATGTCGCCCAAAAAAGGTCATACTATAGTATGTCGCCCAAAAACGGTCATTCTATACTATGTCGCCCAAAAAAGGTCATACTATAGTATGTCGCCCAAAAAAGGTCATACTATACTATGTCGCCCAAAAAAGGTCATACTATACTATGTTGCCCAAAAAAGGTCATACTATACTGTCACCCAAAAAAGGTCATACTATACTATGTCGCCCAAAAAAGGTCATACTATACTATGTCGCCCAAAAAAGGTCATACTATACTATGTCGCCCAAAAAAGGTCATACTATACTGTCACCCAAAAAAGGTCATACTATACTATGTCGCCCAAAAAAGGTCATACTATACTATGTCGCCCAAAAAAGGTCATACTATACTGTCACCCAAAAAAGGTCATACTATACTATGTCGCCCAAAAAAGGTCATACTATACTATGTCGCCCAAAAAAGGTCATACTATACTATGTCGCCCAAAAAAGGTCATACTATACTATGTCGCCCAAAAAAGGTCATACTATACTATGTCGCCCAAAAAAGGTCATACTATACTATGTCGCCCAAAAAAGGTCATACTATACTATGTCGCCCAAAAAAGGTCATACTATATTATGTCGCCCAAAAAAGGTCATACTATATTATGTCGCCCAAAAAAGGTCATACTATACTATGTCGCCCAAAAAAGGTCATACTATACTATGTCGCCCAAAAAAGGTCATACTATACTATGTCGCCCAAAAAAGGTCATACTATATTATGTCGCCCAAAAAAGGTCATACTATACTATGTCGCCCAAAAAAGGTCATACTATACTATGTCGCCCAAAAAAGGTCATACTATACTATGTCGCCCAAAAAAGGTCATACTATACTATGTCGCCCAAAAAAGGTCATACTATACTATGTCGCCCAAAAAAGGTCATACTATACTATGTCGCCCAAAAAAGGTCATACTATACTATGTCGCCCAAAAAAGGTCATACTATATTATGTCGCCCAAAAAAGGTCATACTATATTATGTCGCCCAAAAAAGGTCATACTATACTATGTCGCCCAAAAAAGGTCATACTATACTATGTCGCCCAAAAAAGGTCATACTATACTATGTCGCCCAAAAAAGGTCATACTATACTATGTCGCCCAAAAAAGGTCATACTATAGTATGTCGCTCAAAATTGGTCATAAATGGCTCATATTATAAAATAGAATCAAATCAAGCGGAAATACCTTGTATTAAGTACAATTATTCCAATATTGAAAACAAGTCTAAATTGTCAAAAACCAAGAAAAAAATAAATAAGCGAAAAATATTTTAACTAAATATTATTATTTCTTAGATATTTTCACTTGTTGAAAATTTAATTTTGTGTGGTGTTATGGTGAATTTAAAAAGGTCATACTATACTATGTCGCCCAAAAAAGGTCATACTATACTATGTCGCCCAAAAAAGGTCATACTATACTATGTCGCCCAAAAAAGGTCATACTATACTATGTCGCCCAAAAAAGGTCATACTATACTGTCACCCAAAAAAGGTCATACTATACTATGTCGCCCAAAAAAGGTCATACTATACTATGTCGCCCAAAAAAGGTCATACTATACTGTCACCCAAAAAAGGTCATACTATACTATGTCGCCCAAAAAAGGTCATACTATACTATGTCGCCCAAAAAAGGTCATACTATACTATGTCGCCCAAAAAAGGTCATACTATACTATGTCGCCCAAAAAAGGTCATACTATATTATGTCGCCCAAAAAAGGTCATACTATATTATGTCGCCCAAAAAAGGTCATACTATACTATGTCGCCCAAAAAAGGTCATACTATACTATGTCGCCCAAAAAAGGTCATACTATACTATGTCGCCCAAAAAAGGTCATACTATACTATGTCGCCCAAAAAAGGTCATACTATACTATGTCGCCCAAAAAAGGTCATACTATAGTATGTCGCTCAAAATTGGTCATAAATGGCTCATATTATAAAATAGAATCAAATCAAGCGGAAATACCTTGTATTAAGTACAATTATTCCAATATTGAAAACAAGTCTAAATTGTCAAAAACCAAGAAAAAAATAAATAAGCGAAAAATATTTTAACTAAATATTATTATTTCTTAGATATTTTCACTTGTTGAAAATTTAATTTTGTGTGGTGTTATGGTGAATTTATTATTTTATTAATTTCAATTGAATGGAATGATGTGCAGAGTTTTAAAAGCTCAATAATTACGTTCATTAATCCAGACAATATAATGCAATGTTACAACTCAGTTGAAAAGAACGTGTCAAACTCCGAGAATCACTTGGAAAAGTTCTTTCAGAAACACGTCAGTTTGATTGCTTTGTTGTTGTTGAACTCATTCTTCACTGTCTGCTCCAATTTGACACAGAGCTGTGCACTTTATGGAGTTTTTTTTTTTTTTCCAAACAGTTTCTGAAACGTCTGTTTTTCAAAGAAACGCCTTAGGACCAAGCTTCAACTAAAACATCGCAACTTGTGCTGCTTCAGTCAGATCAGGGGAGTTGAACTCAATTTACTTCATGGGCCACATACACCACAGTGTAATCTCAAAAAATTGTATTCATTTTACAAAACAAGAGAAATTGCATTTTTAATAATATCATGTCTCAGTTATTCCATATGTATTCAGTCTACTGTTAATCAATTAGTTTCTTTCCCTGTTTCCGGCTTCTGATTATTTTCTGATTTGTTTCAGTCTTCTATAATAGTAAACTGATGATCTTTGGGTTGTCGACACACATTTTAAGTTGCATCTTCAGCTTTGGAAATAGGAGTCAACATTTTACACCATTTCATAAATGATGAACAATTAAGCCATTCAACAACCGATAGACTTTTGATGTAATTCACTGTCAAAATTTGTGTGAGTTGCAGCCCTATACTGTTGCATGCATTGCAATTCAAAACACATTTTTTGAAGCAGCACTTGAAGTTATCGCCTGCCTTATAATCCGTTTACAGATCAAAACTGCAAATATTTTCTCCCTTGAGCGTTTAAAGATGGTTCGCTGACCTTCAGACTCATTCCTATTTCTGCAAAGAAGAAATAGGAATTTGATTTGTAAATCAAAACGTAAACATATTTTTTTGGAGGGGCCGTTTCATGTGTTTGACACCCCTGGCTTAAACAAACCTCTGTGCACCGTGAGCTCTGCACCGGTCACCGAAATATGAAGCAATTTCAAGGTCAGGGAACCGACAAACATTCGCTCCTGCTTGTGCCGGTGGCCTCGCCTCCACGGAAATACGACCCTTTGTCTCATTGTCCCCGGATCGGCTCCGGAGAGACCCGCCACGTCTTCAACACGAAGAGATAACTGGCGTGCGTAATTTGTGTGGTCAGGGCTGAAAGCACCATGGGACGAGCTTTGTCATGCCATCCACATGGAGATTGAAGTCAGCCCCGTGCGCTGATCTCACACGTGATAACGCGGCCGGGCTCTGCAGGGCGGCGTGCCAAAAGCTGGAGAATATACGACACCGGGGCCCCGTTCCAGAAAGTGGGTATATTGAAAACGCTGAGTCTGTTAACCCTGAGATGAGAGAAATTCTGGGTTTTCAGCTCCAAAAAAAAGAGAAAAGAAAAACTTTAACTCTAGGAGGATGAACCACTGCAATAACTGACTCATTCATTCAAAGCTTGTACTAAAGCACATTATCAAATATCTGATATAAATGTGTATGAATCAAAATCCTGGTTGGGTATAAGTTTAGGACTATTTTTTTACTATTTATAGATTTCTGCTCTTTATGTCCTTTTTGCAAAGGGGGGGTTCTTGCAAAAAAAAAACATCTCACTGAACTTGGACATGCAATTGAAAATATATAAATTACCACCGTGATTATGATACAATTTTCTGCACTGACATGTTTATTGCATGGAATGGGTCATCTGAGTTTAAATTAATAATTAAAAACAAAAAGGAATTAAGCCTTCATAAACTTTTTTCACTCATGATGGGACTGGTCATGCATCATTCTTATTTTATTAGGGTCTGAACCTGCAGACATTGGATAAAGCCCCAAAACAGACATGTATCTGATAAAGATATTTCTATTTCTTTCTTTCTTTCTAAATAATAACCCTTTTGCATGCAATTCGCTTTTGCATGCACCAACATATCATGAAATCTTTTAAAAAGTCCAGCCTATGTTCTCAAACACTGTGCATTCCTTCTCACGTCGCTCTCACCATCTTCCATTCACCTGAACATTTTTATCGTGTTGCATGTGGTGTGATTGTGATCCTTGTGGATAAATATAAAACATGGCGATCCACATCGCTTGTTCTGTGTCGTTATTCAGGTTCAGGAGACATAATGCAAAATACATCATTCTGTTACGGCGGGGAGCAAAGATTCGGTCATCGCGGTCAACACATTATAGCAAAACCCCCCCAGTGCAGCTGCAAGAAAAAGGAAAAAACAGAAAAGAGTGTTCTTCTGAGCTCAGGGAGCTCAGCCCTTTCTTCCTTTTTCTTGTGCCCTGCAGAGACGGAGCCTGCAGCCTTCAGCGTTGCCCATCTGATCCCGGATGATTTGTAGAGAGATTTCTCCACTAAATACCTCCTCCCCCCCACACACACACACACACACACAAATAGACACTCTCACATCCCCTGTATCTCCATCCCAAGACACTGCTATCAGCGTGCATGCTGAAAACCTGTGTGTGTGTGTGTGTGTGTACACACATGCGTGTAGACTGCTCCTTGACAGTGATGGATGGGACCTGTTCGCCGCCTCCACCCTCCTTGCCACTCACTTGCTGACTGAGCCTTATGCCTTATTCATGGGGTTTGGGGGGCAGGGATGGTAAAAGGAAGAAGAAAAAAAAAAAAGATTCCAAAAGGTTCAGGAATATATTAAGGCAACTCTCTTGGATGTCGACGGACTTGTCAGGTGACTTGTCAGGTGGTGTTAAGCGAAAAGAGTCTTGAGCTTTCCACTCGGACAGTTGTGGCGAATTGAAAAAGGAACAGAAGCCGAACGCCGGCGGCCCTGCAGCCACACGCTCCTTCAGCGGTGTGGTTAACCAGCCCCGCAACAAAGGAAACAGCTGTTTGCTGCAGAGAAACGGACAAATTCAAAGTGTACAGTGGTGTCAATGTAATGTTTTCTTACTTGGCTTTATTTGAAGTGTTCTACATCCCTATGACTTTACATAGTTATATTTATTTCAATAGAGTTTGACGTCTCCTCTCTTACAGCCTGGACACACAGGACGCTGACACGCCACGTCACATTCATTTATTTTTAACAGATTTCCAGCAGCTAAACGGACACTTCTCCTTTCTCTTGCTTTTCCATTCATGTAACTCCCTTTTCTTTACCCCTAATACTGCATACAGAAGTCCAGGAGAATGAGATCTTAACAATTTAACAATGCCGTTTTTAATGTATTTCCATTTAAATGTTTTACAATACAGGTTGTGTGTTCTTTTATTTGCACAAACCTTTGTGGATTTGTGTTTTATCCTATTTATTATTGTCTTAGGAATTAGATATGATTGTTTAGTGCATGGCGCTTTAACATTGTGTGGAGCAGCTTGCATGAACTGGACACTAAGAGGTTGGTGAGGTGGGATTTAAAATAAGTATTTTTTGTATTGTTATAATTATTATTTTTTTTTTTAATAATCAGAGGTAAATGCATCCATAAGAGGTGAATCTATGATTATGTAGAGCCATTTACAGATCTTAAAGTGCTTCAATTACAGGCGACTGGAGATTTCTGAAGACATTAGGCAGATTTGAATCCCAGTAGAAAAACCTATTTATCTTTGTGAAAAAACTCTGCAAACACTGGTTGGAAGCTTAATGTGTAATGGTATCCGTCTCGACAAATTGTACCATGTAATGTATCCCATTTCATTCATTTTGCTCTTGCTTTGAAAGGCTTGGAAATGAGTGTCACAGTCCTATTTGCAAAAAACAGGGGCAAAAGGTTCACTAGAGCGAGCGGTGCTGCAGCCTTTAAAATAGTTCCAGAACAAGTCCAGTATCCTTTAGGTTGTTTATACATTGCAGGACAACATATTGACGACATGTAAGATTTAACTATGCGCTTCCCTTTTGGCAAAGAGCTACTGAACGCTGCCTGGTGCACTTCAGTTATATTGAAAATCTGGCTGAAGAGAAATCGCTACGAAGCTCAATACTGGACGGATCAATGAAATTATTGTCTCCGTGCTTCAGATACATGCCAGGAACATGGGGAAAATGGATAGATGTTAAAAAAAAAATTACCCCTTTAAACTTGCTGTTGATAATTAGTTAGTAAGAGATGCAGCCAATGTTAGATGTTGGCGTTTATTCAAAATAAAATAAAATGAATAAAAATATGAATATATGTCCTAAAATATTGAAAATCATGATCCGAGAAGTGTTAATTTTCATATTTTCAATTTTCATTGACATTCGAGAATACCCTGACCCCATTAAACTGGACAAGACTCATATAGAGACACATATTATAAAAATATATATATATATACATATACATCTCAAATAATTAAAATATCATTAAATAATAGACAAAATAATGTTTTTAACAATATTCTAATCATTTGAGATGCAGACCTCTTCCCCAAATGCTGTAGGATCCTTGCCTTGTACATTTTAGTGAACATGGTATTTTCCCTAGCAGACTAAATGAGGTAGAATAAAAGCCTAGAATTAGGAGTGGAGGAGTAAACATTTTAGGGGACTCTGAAAAGACGAGTTGTGCATATTATGTGTTTTTCCTTTTGTATTTATTGAGACTTATATAAATGGTTGGGGCATTTATTCTCCACATTTACCAAAGCAACAGCATAGTAATGCTGGATCAGATCTGATGGAAGCAGATTTTCTTTTTTTTACCCCTCCCCTGGTATTTAACGTCAGGGTAATTCTCCCTGACTTACAAAAGGTGTACATAAAGGGGCTCAGCAAGTCGATGAAAGAGCTCCCATGCACTCGACTAAGCCCTGTGAGTGTGGACCCGAGATCAGGACTCTATATTAATGTAGATGCTTCTCTGAATAGTGTCATTGACCAGTAAAGAACAGCTGTGACTGCCAAGCATTCTGGGATTTGTATGCCAACAAGGCGCAATATGTCTTTTTTTTCTGGATTAATATGTCTAATATTGACTACAGCTCTATGTATCTATATTCTGTTATGCAATTTCATCACCCCAGTGTTTCAGAATTTTCTCATCTTAACATTCACTATTATAATTTTAATGTAAACTAATCAAGGGATAGACTCCCATTAATGTACTATGGCTCTCTATCACTATCGACTATCCATGCATTCTTGCTCATTTTAATTATATTCACCCAGATTTAGGATTTTAGTCATTGTACATCTGGATCTTAAAGCTACAATGTCCAATGTGGTACTGTTGCACAAAGTTCATTTTCTCATGATGTTACAAATATATTTCACACCATATTAAATTATGACACCACTTAAATAGAGAGCCCAATTCATTCATTCATCAATTTAAAAAAAAACACAGACCCTCTCTCTAATCAGGGCCTTGGAAGTCAGGTCCATTTTCCCCTTGCTACCACGCCTAATGCACAAGAATATATTAAACTTGTAAAAAGGCAAAATAGAGGCCTTTTAAGTTAGCTTTTAGACTTTTAACATGAGACTGCTTTACTCGTTGCTTTTTTTTCCTTTAATCATCGTGTCTAAACTCAGCTCTATTTAACAGCAGCTTGGCTCCTTGCTCATCAGAATGGCTGCTGCCTGCCAAAAGGAAAAAAAAATGAAAAAAGAAAAATGCTCTTTTTTAATGAGAAACTGCTTTATTCAGTGTTTTCGCTGGTTTTCATCGCTGTGCCGAGACCTCCCTCTGCTCCCGGTGAAAGCCTCCTGAGCCCCGACGAACACCGGAGGAATCCCGACCTCGAGACGCTGCGTGCGTGGCTTCACGGCGTCGTCACCAGCTCATCAACATGCACGTCGCGCATTTAGGCAGACAAGTTATGAATCACAGCTGAACAGAACAAAAAGGAAGAATTACGCCCACAGGTAAAATATATGTGGAGAAAAAATGCAGGCATGAAAGCCTACGCTGCCTCCTGCAAACTAACGTTTCCATTCTTTTTTTTTTTCAAATATTTCCTTTTTCCATGTTCCAACACCAGAAAATGTGCTAATGATGCACACACACACACACACACACACGTGAAAAAAGGATCTTGGCTATGTAATTGGATACATGACATAGTTGAGATGAAAAGTAGCTTTTATATATTGCTGGAGGCACCTTGCTGCACGCTGGGTGCTGCTCTGTCAACACTGGGAGTCAGGCGAGCTTTTACTAGAAAGTAAAGACAGAAAGGAAGAAAAACAAAACAAACAAAAAACGGAGCGAGACGAGCAGGTGCATCTAAAAAATCAGACGCTGGGATAAATAAAAGCAAACATGTCACCGGTGTCGGCACAACTGCGAGCGTGTCGCCGCCGTGGCCTCGCCCCTCCCCCCCCGCCGAGGTAACGTGTCACCTGTCACCAACGAGTCAGAATCTCCGGCGACGAGCGCTCGGCTAAGCGAGAGCCACCAGCTGCGTCTGAAGATATGTAAGGAGATAATTGTGGAGCGTCTCTGCTGTAACAGCGTTGTGTATAAAAAATGTGATCTAACCTAACTGTGACAAAACACGTCACTGTTCTTCATTTTCTCTTTTGTCAGTGCCTCTGGCAACATATAAAGGCTGAGAGAAATATGTCTCCATGGAATATGCATGCATTGTTTATATCTTTAGGTGGTATTAAAGTGAAAGTATTAAAGAGAAATTTCTGTATTTTGTCTACCCTCATCCCTTGCTTGTATTTGTATTATTAAGTAGTCGAATAGTTGCCAACTATCACATTATCCACCAACTATTATGATGATCGATTATAGAATTTAAGTCATTTTTTGAAAGAAGGAAATGTCCAACTTTTACTGGTTCCATATTCTCAAATCTGGTTTATCCTGTCTATATTAGTAGTCTTGCAGTGGAATCACAGCCAGAACAAGAAAATGCATTTTACATTGAATTTTCTCTTTGAGAAGCACTGATCAATCATCAATCATTTCATTATTTGACAGATTAAACCACTGCTAGTTTTTGTTATAGTCATGTGATCATGCAGCTTGACTGTGAGTTGATGATCAGAATCAGGTGTGTTGGAGTAGGGAGATTCTCAAAACATGTAGGATAGTAGATCTCGAGCAGCAGGATTGGGAAGCCCTGCTCTAGATCCTAGGATACTATGTCCTATGACCTATTTTGAGCGACACACTATAAGATTACTGTTTTTAGTCACATACTATAGTATGACCTTTTTTTGAGCAAAATAGCAACATAGTGAAAGGTTCTAAGAAACTGTTTTTTCCCTGTATAGCTCAAGCTCTTAGGAAGCTCAGTCTAAGGTTCAGGGTCATGGGTTCAAGCACCTTTTGAGGTCTAGAGGAAAGAGTGAAAATTGTGAAGTAAAGATGTCCTGCCACAAGTATGCTGTGGTAAGACACCTACCATACTATAGTATGTCGCTCAAAATTGGTCATATTATAGTATGTCGCTGAAAAAAGGGCATACTATACTATGTCACTCAAAATAGGTCATACTATAGTTATTCCCTCAAAATAGGTTATACTATGCTATGTCACTCAAAATAGGTCATACTATACTATGTCGCTCAAAATAGGGCATACTATAGTATGTCGATAAAAAAAGGTCATACTATAGTATATTTGAGTGACATACTATATTATTAACTTTTTTGAGCGAAATACTATAATATGATGTATTTTGAGTGACACACTATAAGATTAATCTTTTTAATCACATACTATAGTATTACCTTTTTTTGAGCAAAATAGCAACATAGTGAAAGGTTCTAAGAAACTATTTTTTCCCTGTCCACCTCATAGCTCAAGCTCTTAGGAAGCTCAGCCTAAGGTGCAGCGTCATGGGTTCAAGCACCTTTTGAGGTCTAGAGGAAAGAGTGAAAATTGTGAAGTAAAGACGTCCTGCCACAAGTATGCTGTGGTAAGACACCTACCATATTATAGTATGTCCTCAAAAAAGGTCATACTATAGTATGTCCTCAAAAAAGGTCATACTATAGTATGTCCTCAAAAAAGGTCATACTATAGTATGTCCTCAAGAAAGGTCATACTATAGTATGTCCTCAAGAAAGGTCATACTATAGTATGTCCTCAAGAAAGGTCATACTATAGTATGTCCTCAAGAAAGGTCATACTATAGTATGTCCTCAAAAAAGGTCATACTATAGTATGTCCTCAAGAAAGGTCATACTATAGTATGTCCTCAAGAAAGGTCATACTATAGTATGTCCTCAAGAAAGGTCATACTATAGTATGTCCTCAAAAAAGGTCATACTATAGTATGTCCTCAAGAAAGGTCATACTATAGTATGTCCTCAAAAAAGGTCATACTATAGTATGTCGCTCAAAATACGTTATACTATGGTATGTCACTCAAAATTGGTCATATTATAGTATGTCGCTGAAAAAAGGTCATACTATACTATGTCGCTCAGAATAGGTCATACTATACTATTTCACTCAAATAAGGTCATACTATAGTATGTCACTCAAAATAGGTCATACTATAGTATGTCGCTCAAAATAGGTCATACTATAGTATGTCCTCAAAATTAGTCATACTATAGTATGTCCTCAAATAAGGTCATACTATAGTATGTCGCTCAAAATAGGTCATACTATATAGTATGTCGCTCAAAATAGGTCATACTATAGTATGTCGCTCAAAAAAGGTCATACTATAGTATGTCGCTCAAAATTAGTCATACTATAGTATGTCCTCAAATAAGGTCATACTATAGTATGTCGCTCAAAATAGGTCATACTATAGTATGTCCTCAAATAAGGTCATACTATAGTATGTCTTCAAATAAGGTTATACTATAGTACGTCGCTAAAAAATGGTCATACTATAGTATGTCGCTCAAAATTAGTCATACTATAGTATATTTGAGTGACATACTATATTATGAACTTTTTTGAGCGAAATACTATAATATGATGTATTTTGAGCGACACACTATAAGATTACTCTTTTTAGTCACATACTATAGTATTACCTTTTTTTGAGAAAAATAGCAACATAGTGAAAGGTTCTAAGAAACTATTTTTTTCCCTGTCCACCTCATAGCTCAAGCTCTTAGGAAGCTCAGCCTAAGGTGCAGCGTCATGGGTTCAAGCACCTTTTGAGGTCTAGAGGAAAGAGTGAAAATTGTGAAGTAAAGACGTCCTGCCACAAGTATGCTGTGGTAAGACACCTATTTGGAGACTCGAACAGTTGAAGGTTCAATACTTGCTGTAGTTTTTTTATTCAAGAACGACCTGAATATTGAAGAAAAGGGTCTAAGAAAGCTGTTGAAATGTGTCCTAAGGGGTAGCGCAGTGTGTAAGGAGACTGCCTAGAACTTATCAGGAGGTGGTTCAAATCTTCAAGACCTTTCTTGAGCAAAACCCCAAACTGAGAGTGATAACATAGTATGATTTCTTTTGAGTGACATAGTATGACCTTTTTTAAGCTAAACAGTATAATATGACCAAAAAAAGACATACTTTAGTAGGTCAATCAAAATAGGTCATACTATAGTATGTCCTCAAAAAAGGTCATACTATAGTATTTCGCTCAAAATAGGTCATACTATACTATGTAGCTCAAAATAGGTCATACTATAGTATTTCGCTCAAAATAGGTCATACTATACTATGTCGCTCAAAACAGGTCATATTATACTATGTCGCTCAAAATAGGTCATACTATAATATGTTGCTGAAAAAAGGTCATACTATACTATGTCGATCAAATAAGGTCATACTATAGTATGTCTATCAAAATAGGTCATACTATAGTATGTCGCTGAAAAAAGGTTATACTATAGTATGTTGATCAAGATAGGTCATACTATAGTATGTTGATCAAAAAAGGTCATACTATAGCGTGTCACTCAAAATAGGTCATACTATATTATGTCGCGCAAAATAGCTCATACTATAGTATGTTCTCAAAAAAGGTCATATTACACTATTTAACACAAAATAGGCTATACTATAGAAAGTCTCTCAAAAAATATCAAAGTACCATTGGTCTTTTGAAAAATATCCCCAGCTTTTGAACTGACGACCGCTAAGCTCCAGATAGCCTTCTTACACACTGAGCTACACAGGCAGAAAAAGTTTCTTAGACCTTTTATCATACTATAGTATGTCGATCAAAATAGGTCATACTAGAGTATGTCGCTGAAGAAGGGTCATATAATAGTATGTCGATCAAAATAGGTCATACTAGAGTATGTCGCTGAAGAAGGGTCATACTATAGTATGTCGATCAAAATAGGTCATACTATAGTATGTCGCTCACAAAAGGTTATACTATAGTATGTTGATCAAAAAAGGTCATACTATAGTATGTCGCTCAAAACAGGTCATACTATAGTATGTTCTCAAAAAAGGTCACACAAAATATGTTGATCAAAAAAGGTCATACTTTACTATGTCGCTGAAAAAGGTCATACTATACTATGTCGATCAAAAACGGTCATACTATAGTATGTAGCTCAAAAAAGGTCATACTATAGTGTGTCGATGAAAAAAGGTCATACTATAGTATGTCCTCAATAAAGGTCATAACTATAGTATGTCGCTCAAAATAGCTCATACTATAGCATGTTGCTGAATAAAAAGGTCATACTATACTATGTCGTTCAAAAAAGGTCATACTATAGTATGTCGCTCAAAATAAGTCATACTATACTATGTCGCTTAAAATAGGTCATACTATACTATGTCGATCAAAAAAGGTCATACTATACTATGTCGCTGAAAAAAGGTCATACTATACTATGTTCTCAAAAAAGGTCATACTATATTATGTCGATCAAAATAGGTCATACTATAGTATGTCGCTCAAAATTCGTCATATTAAACTATGTTGCTAAAAAAAGGTCAGGTTAAAGTATGTCGCTCAAAATAGGTCATATTATAGTATGTCGATCAAAATAGGTGATACTATAGTATGTTGCTGAAAAAAGGTCATACTAGACTATGTCGATCAAAAAAGGTCATACTATAGTATGTTGCTCCACAAAGGTCATACTATAGTATGTCGATCAAAATAGGTCATACTATAATATGTCGCTCAAAATAGGTCATACTATAGTATGTTGCTCCACAAAGGTCATACTATAGTATGTCGCTCAAAATAGGTCTCACCATAGTATGTTCTCAAAAAAGGTCATACTATAGTATGTCGCTCAAAATAGGTCATACTATAGTATGTCGCTCAAAATTCGTCATATTAAATTATGTTGCTCAAAAAAGGACATGTTATAGTATGTCACTCAAAATAGGTCATATTATAGAAAGTCTCTCAAAAAACATCAAACTATCATTGGTCGTTCAAAAAAGGTCCTGAGGTTTTGAACTGATGACCTCTAAATTCCATACAGATTTCTTGCACACTGAGCTACACCGTCAGCCATGTTTGAAATAGTTTCTTAGACCTTTATCATACTATAATATGTCGCTCAAGAAAGGTCATAATATACTATGTCGCTCAAGAAAGGTCATACTATAGTATGTCGTTCAAAATAGGTCATACTACAGAATGTTGCTCAAAATCGGTCATACTATAGTATGTCGCTCAAAATAGGTCATACTATACCATGTTGCAAAAAATAGGTCATATTACATTATTTCACACAAAATAGGCTATACTATAGAAAGTCTCTCAAAAAATATCAAAGTACCATTGGTCTTTTGAAAAATATCCCCAGCTTTTGAACTGACGACCGCTAAGCTCCAGATAGCCTTCTTACACACTGAGCTACACAGGTAGCCATGTCAGAAAAAGTTTCTTGGACCTTTTATCATACTATAGTATGTCGATCAAAATAGGTCATACTAGAGTATGTCGCTAAAGAAGGGTCATACTATAGTATGTTCTCAAAAAATGTCATACTATAGTATGTTCTCAAAAAAGGTCATGCTATACTATGTCGATCAAAAAAGGTCATACTATAGTATGTCGCTGAAAAAAGGTCATACTATAGTATGTCGCTCAAAATAGGTCATACTATACTATGTTGATCAAAAAAGGTCATACTATAGCATGTCGCTCAAAATGAGTCATACTATACTATGTCGCTTAAAATAGGTCATACTATAGTATGTCGATCAAAATAGGTCATACTATAGCATGTCGCCCAAAATAGGTCATACTATAGTATGTCGCTCAAAATAGGTCATACTATAGTATGTCTATCAAAATAGGTCATACTATAATATGTCGCTCAAAATAGGTCATACTATAGTATGTCGCTCCACAAAGGTCATACTATAGTATGTCGCTCAAAATAGGTCTTACTATAGTATGTCGCTCAAAAAATGTCATACTATAGTATGTTCTCAAAAAATGTCATACTATATAGTATGTTCTCAAAATAGGTCATACTATAGTATGTCAATCAAAATAGGTCATACTATAGTATGTTCTCAAAAAAGGTCATACTATAGTATGTCGAACAAAATAGGTCATACTATAGTATGTTGCTCCACAAAGGTCATACTATAGTATGTCGCTCAAAATAGGTCATACTATAGTATGTTCTCAAAAAAGGTCATACTATAGTATGTCGCTCAAAATAGGTCATACTATAGTATATCGCTCAAAATTCGTCATATGAAATTATGTTGCTCAAAAAAGGTCACACTATAGTATGTCGCTCAAAATAGGTCATACTATAGTATATCGCTCAAAAAAGGTCATACTATAGTATGTCGCTCAAAATAGGTCTTACTATAGTATGTCGCTCAAAAAATGTCATACTATATAGTATGTTCTCAAAAAAGGTCATACTATAGTATGTCGATCAAAATAGGTCATACTATAGTATGTTGCTCAAAATAGGTCATACTATAGTATGTCCCTCAAAATAGGTCATACTATAGTATGTTCTCAAAAAAGGTCATACTATACTATGTCAATCAAAAAAGGTCATACTATAGTATGTCGCTCAAAATAGGTCATACTATAGTATGTTCTCAAAAAAGGTCATACTATAGTATGTCGCTCAAAATAGGTCATACTATAGTATGTCGATCAAAATAGGTCATACTATAGTATGTCGATCAAAATAGGTCATACTATACTATGTCGCTCAAAATTCATCATATTAAATTATGTTGCTCAAAAAAGGTCAGGTTATAGTATGTCGCTCAAAATAGGTCATATTATAGTATGTCTATCAAAATAGGTCATATTATAATATGTCGCTCAAAATAGGTCATACTATAGTATGTTGCTCCACAAAGGTCATACTATAGTATGTTCTCAAAAAAGGTCATACTATAGTATGTCGATCAAAATAGGTCATATTATAGCATGTCGCCCAAAATAGGTCTTACTATAGTATGTCGCTCAAAAAATGTCATACTATAGTATATCGCTCAAAAAAGGTCATACTATAGTATGTCGCTCAAAATAGGTCTTACTATAGTATGTCGCTCAAAAAATGTCATACTATATAGTATGTTCTCAAAAAAGGTCATACTATAGTATGTCGCTCAAAATAGGTTATACTATAGTATGTTCTCAAAAAAGGTCATAATATAGTATGTCGCTCAAAATAGGTCATACTATAGTATATCGCTCAAAATTCGTCATATGAAATTATGTTGCTCAAAAAAGGTCACACTATAGTATGTCGCTCAAAATAGGTCTTACTATAGTATGTCGCTGAAAAAAGGTCATACTATAGTATGTTGATCAAAAAAGGTCATACTATAGCATGTCGCTCAAAATGAGTCATACTATACTATGTCGCTTAAAATAGGTCATACTATAGTATGTCGCTCAAAATAGGTCATACTATAGTATGTTGATCAAAATAGGTCATACTATAGCATGTCGCCCAAAATAGGTCATACTATAGTATGTCGCTCAAAATAGGTCATACTATAGTATGTCTATCAAAATAGGTCATACTATAATATGTCGCTCAAAATAGGTCATACTATAGTATGTTGCTCCACAAAGGTCATACTATAGTATGTCGCTCAAAATAGGTCTTACTATAGTATGTCGCTCAAAAAATGTCATACTATAGTATGTTCTCAAAAAATGTCATACTATATAGTATGTTCTCAAAATAGGTCATACTATAGTATGTCGATCAAAATAGGTCATACTATAGTATGTTCTCAAAAAAGGTCATACTATAGTATGTCGATCAAAATATGTCACACTATAGTATGTCGCTCAAAATAGGTCATACTATACCATGTTGCAAAAAATAGGTCATATTACACTATTTCACACAAAAAAGGCTATACTATAGAAAGTCTCTCAAAAAACATCAAAGTACCATTGGTCTTTCGAAAAATGTCCCCAGCTTTTGAACTGACGACCGCTAAGCTCCAGACAGCCTTCTTACACACTGAGCTACACAGGTAGCCATGTAAGAAAAAGTTTCTTAGACCTTTTATCATACTATAGTATGTCGATCAAAATAGGTCATACTATAGAATGTTCTCAAAAAAGGTCATACTATAGTATGTTGCTCAAAATAGGTCATACTATAGTATGTTGCTCCACAAAGGTCATACTATAGTATGTCGCTCAAAATAGGTCATACTATAGTATGTTCTCAAAAAAGGTCATACTATAGTATGTTCTCAAAATAGGTCATACTATAGTATGTCGCTCAAAATAGGTCATACTATAGTATGTTCTCAAAAAAGGTCATAATATAGTATGTCGCTCAAAATAGGTCATACTATAGTATATCGCTCAAAATTCGTCATATGAAATTATGTTGCTCAAAAAAGGTCACACTATAGTATGTCCCTCAAAATAGGTCTTACTATAGTATGTCGCTCAAAAAATGTCATACTATATAGTATGTTCTCAAAAAAGGTCATACTATAGTATGTCGATCAAAATATGTCACACTATAGTATGTCGCTCAAAATAGGTCATACTATAGTATGTTGCTCCACAAAGGTCATACTATAGTATGTCGCTCAAAATAGGTCATACTATAGTATGTTCTCAAAAAAGGTCATACTATAGTATGTCGATCAAAATATGTCACACTATAGTATGTCGCTCAAAATAGGTCATACTATACCATGTTGCAAAAAATAGGTCATATTACACTATTTCACACAAAATAGGCTATACTATAGAAAGTCTCTCAAAAAACATCAAAGTACCATTGGTCTTTCGAAAAATGTCCCCAGCTTTTGAACTGACGACCGCTAAGTTCCAGACAGCCTTCTTACACACTGAGCTACACAGGTAGCCATGTCAGAAAAAGTTTCTTAGACCTTTTATCATACTATAGTATGTCGATCAAAATAGGTCATACTAGAGTATGTCGCTAAAGAAGGGTCATACTATAGTATGTCATTCAAAATAGGTCATACTATAGTATGTCGATCACAAAAGGTTATACTATAGTATGTCGATCATAAAAGGTCATACTATAGTATATCGCTCAAAACAGATCATACTATAGTATGTTCTCAAAAAAGGTCATACAAAATATGTTGATCAAAAAAGGTCATACTATACTATGTCGCTGAAAAAGGTCATACTATAGTATGTCGCTCAAAAAATGTCATACTATATAGTATGTTCTCAAAAAAGGTCATACTATAGTATGTCGATCAAAATAGGTCATACTATAGTATGTTGCTCCACAAAGGTCATACTATAGTATGTCGCTCAAAATAGGTCATACTATAGTATGTCGTTCAAAATAGCTCATACTATAGTATGTTCTCAAAAAAGGTCTTACTATAGTATGTCGCTCAAAAAATGTCATACTATAGTATGTTCTCAAAAAATGTCATACTATAGTATGTTCTCAAAAAAGGTCTTACTATAGTATGTCGCTCAAAATAGCTCATACTATAGTATGTTCTCAAAAAAGGTCTTACTATAGTATGTCGCTCAAAAAATGTCATACTATAGTATGTTCTCAAAAAATGTCATACTATAGTATGTTCTCAAAAAAGGTCATACTATAGTATGTCGCTCAAAATAGGTCATACTATAGTATGTTCTCAAAAAATGTCATACTATAGTATGTTCTCAAAAAAGGTCATACTATAGTATGTCGAACAAAATAGGTCATACTATAGTATGTTCTCAAAAAAGGTCATACTATAGTATGTTGCTCAAAATAGGTCATACTATAGTATGTTCTCAAAAAAGGTCATACTATAGTATGTTCTCAAAATAGGTCATACTATAGTATGTTCTCAAAAAAGGTCATACTATAGTATGTCGCTCAAAATAGGTCATACTATAGTATATCGCTCAAAATTCGTCATATTAAATTATGTTGCTCAAAAAAGGTCATACTATAGTATGTCGCTCAAAATAGGTCTTACTATAGTATGTCGCTCAAAAAATGTCATACTATATAGTATGTTCTCAAAAAAGGTCATAATATAGTATGTCGCTCAAAATAGGTCATACTATAGTATATCGCTCAAAATTCGTCATATGAAATTATGTCGCTCAAAAAATGTCATACTATATAGTATGTTCTCAAAAAAGGTCATAAAATAGTATGTCGATCAAAATATGTCATACTATAGTATGTCGCTCAAAATAGGTCATACTATACCATGTTGCAAAAAATAGGTCATATTACACTATTTCACACAAAATAGGCTATACTATAGAAAGTCTCTCAAAAAACATCAAAGTATCATTGGTCGTTCGTAAAACGTCCCCAGGTTTTGAACTGACGACCACTAAGCTCCAGATAGCCTTCTTACACACTGAGCTACACAGGTAGCCATGTTAGAAAAAGTTTCTTAGACCTTTTATCATACTATAGTATGTCGATCAAAATAGGTCATACTAGAGTATGTCGCTAAAGAAGCGTCATACTATAGTATGTCATTCAAAATAAGTCATACTAGAGTATGTTGCTCAAGAAAGGTCATACTATCGCATGTCGATCTGAAGAGGTCATCAGGGTTCGAACAGACAGCTGCTAAGATCCAGACAGCCTTCATACAGACTGAGCTAGGCAGTCAGCCATGTTTGAGGAAGTTAATTAGACCTTTTATTCTATACTTAGGTTGTTTCTGAGCTTAAAAACAGTACATGAGGTATTGAAGCTACAACTGTTGTATCTCTCGCAAAAGGTGTCTTACCTGTTCAAAAGAGTTCATATTGTAGTATGCCGCTCAAAAAAGGTCATACTATACGATGTTGCTAAAAATAGATCATATTACACTGTTTCACTCAAAATAGGCCATACTATAGTATGTCACTCAAAAAAGGTCCTCAGGTTTTGAACTAAAGACTGCTAAGGTCGAGATAACTTTCTTACACAGTGAGCCACACAGGCAGCGAGGTCTGAGGAAGTTTCTTAGACCGTTTATCATACTATAATATGTCACTCAAAAAAGGTCATAGTATAATATTTCGCTCAAGAAAGGTCATATTACACTATGTCGCTCAAAATAGGTCATACTTTACTATGTGGCTCAAAATAGGTCATACTATAGTAAATCGCTCAAAATAGGTCATACTATAGTATGTCGATCAAAATAGGTCATATTACACTATGTCGATCAAAATAGGTCATACTATAGTATGTCGCTCTACTATACTATCTAGTTTAAAATAGGACAAAAAGGTCATATTATAGTATATTAATATGTATATATTTTAATATAATTGTGTTTGCAAGACACAATGTTACTGCAAAAATATCTTGATTGCAATCAATGCCTTTTTGAGATATACATAGTTCATATATATATACATATATAAGTTCATCATATAATATAAGTTAAAATATCCATAAAATTTATGATAATTATAGTTAAAGCCACCAACAAAATTAGTGATCACTCTCAGTTACCATAGAAAACTAAAAAAGAGATTGAACCACAATTAAATCGTTGATGATGAAAGATTTATTCTTAAGATAACTTTTACTCAGAAGGCATTTGGGCATTTTTTGCAGACAGAATTGAAGGCAGATGATAATAACCAAGCAGAGCCGCAGGCATGAAGCTGAGAACATGTCTGCAGTCCTGATGCTCACACACACACACACACACACACACACACACACACACGGAGTGGAAGCATCAATCCGATGTCACCGATCGTTCAGCCTGTTTAAAACTGAGGATTTAGAGTGTAGCCATGAGCACCGGGGGAGGGTTGGCGAGCTTCAGGTGGCCCTATATCCCATTTATGATTTCATGAACATGTAACTCATTACACGTTGCTTTACACCGTGCGATCTGCACCCTGGTCACAAAAACCCTCCCAAATCCCCCCACTGAAAGCAAGGCAGTTTGTTGTGGATCAACAGGAGGAACAGAAAGCGAGGATGCAGACACTAAGCCTATAGGCTAATGTGGAGCACAACAGTGACATTAACCATTAATAGCAGATGGTTTTATCGTTAAATTTGTCAGTAAAAGCTCTTTAATCTCATTTAGTAATGTTTCATGCGCAGGAAGCTGAGCCTGGAACAGTTTGGAGACCCAGATGGTGACTTGGTGGTTCTATCACACATTTAACTGCATGTCATTTCAAAACCTTATTTATAGATCCACTTTATCATAAATATTTAAGCAGCATTTGTTTATTATGACTGCGGCAGTGTGTCATAAGTATTGCATAAGCACCTCGGAATTGTAAAAAAAGATAATAATTCAAGCCAAGACGCGGCGAGTGGCAGGATCCTGGAAAGTCTGGCTTACCTCTCCCCCGATAAACAAAGCACTGAACTATACCGATTCATTTCCACTCAAGCGCATAATTAAAGGTTCAATGTGTAACTTTTCGAGGCGGCGGATCAATGCACGTTCGTGCTTGGCGGCAAACAGGCAGCACAGACATTGTATGACAATAATGCCCACGGGTATTCGCTTATAGATTCAGTTCAAATATCAGCAGAGGTGTCAAAAGTATCCCTGTTGCAAATACTAGGAGTTACAAATACTAAATACAAATACGAAGCTAAAGTATCAACTCCAGCTTTTTACTCAAAGTGTAATAGCTGATTTCAAAACTAAAGTGGAAAATTAAAAGTAAGATACATGCCCAATGATAATGATGCATTTTAGTACAGTCATATGTGAACTACATGTGATCAACAACATGTCTTATATAGAGAGAAAGGTTGAATGACTCGGTATAGTCAATATGGTGTTGACTCAAATACTGTAGATGTAACTAGTGTAAATAAAATATTACCGAATAAACGCTATATTATGCTTTAAAGAAAGTATTACCAGACATTTACATTGGTGAAGTCATACAAGTTATCCTACTTGTGTGCACATAAACATTTAAATGTAGATCCTAGCATACTGTTTTGGAGATGGGGTGAGCTAATCCCCTAAACATGAACATTAGATCCTAGTTAAATCTACGTTTTCAAAGGCTTCCATGGACAAGGCGGAGTTTTTATGTTTTTTTATGTTTGAGGGAGCTGCAGCAGCATGTTTGCATGAGCGTATCAGCAGAGCCGCAGTGGGATCTGTCAGGTTCTAAAGGCCAGTGTGTGTAAAGGCTCATGCTTTTCAGTTAATAGTAAAAGCTGCTGATGGGGGAGCCACTAATGAGCATGGAGCCAATCATCCATTTAGTTTTGCAGAGTAAATTATTGGCTGAACTTTGACTCTAGAATGAGTTATTTTTTTTCTCTATTTTTCTATTCAGTGATCATAATGGACATTTTGCCTAACTGTACTTCTATGTGAAGTAGGGCTACATCCTGATATACATGAGGGAGCCTGGTTGCCAAAGGTCCACTATGCCAACTTCACGTTCAGTTATAAAGTTCTGTTTGCTTCCTTTTAAATGCATTTCCAACATTTATGTACATTTAACAGAAGAAAATCCCTTTTGATTTTTAGGCACAGTAAATATTACTTCATCACTGTTGTAACATTCTAATTAGGTGACTCTATAAACTACTATAAAAGTCCTTTTCTGGTAAAATATCCATACTTTTTATCCAAGTATGACTTCATATACCAGAGTTGCTTTATAAGTGGTAAGAATACCACTTATGGGGAACTAAGAGGAAATGAGCCAAACACAGATGAATGAAGATAAACCCCAGACAATAATTCAGAAAGAGTGAGCGCTCACTCGTTATTTTTTTTTCAGAGAAAGACATTGCAAAGTATTATTTCTGTGTTTCTTTTCTTGTCTTTGGTAGCAAATGGAAACTATCTAAAACATTCCTCTGTAGCCACTGATTCACTTTCTTTTGAAATGATCTAGATCTGTCTATACTCATAATAGTAATAATAGCAGCTTACATTTGTTAGCATAAACCAGAGACCTTGAAAAAGTAATTAACAATGTTAAACGCATTTGTAAGAGAATTTGTCAACTTAAAAATTAAAGTAGTAAATGTAAAATTGCAGAAAATGTATAATCAGCCATCTGACTGATGAAGATTTCCCAACCAGCTATAAAGTTTTTTGATAATTTGTGTATAATTTTTGTAAAGAGGTAAAAAACAGTTTAACGGGAATATCGACTCAATTTGATGGAGATGCTGCTGTTAGCCTACAAAGTCTAAATAGTCTTACAACAAGAATTATTAATTATAATTTAGTATGTTTATTACCTAAGCCCTTTTTTCCAAGTAAGTGATATATATTTCTTAGAAACCCTGATTGCTTTACATCTCCTAGCAAGCATTGCAGCAAAACTCTTCTATCTGACAATTATCACTGATAAACACCTCTAATTTATACTCCAGGCTCAGTGAAAGGACACCTTGAGTGACGCTTAAAGGTAGAATACCATTTCCAATGTTTTCTCTAGTTTTCTATGAGGCTGAGAAAACATTTATAAAGCTCTTCAGTTATGCCGGCTGTGCCAAGAGATTTATTATTCTTAAGAGAACTAATGGAGTCAAGAACCTTGTTTAAGGTAAAATGAGCGTCACATTAGGTCAATTAGTCTCCAGTTCTTTATAGAGTTTCAAAATAAAATTGTGGTGTCATTTATATTTGGAGCTACATAATTTGCTATTGATGTTTCTGCAAAGCTCAGAAATTAGCTTGGCGTCCTTAGTAATGGCTGGTGGACACAGGTTTTTTTTTAGAATGAAGTTTTTGAAGTCTGAAAAACGTATCCAGAGTTTTGCTCTCCCTCCACTCGCCATCTCTTCTCAGATCTTACGAAGCCTCCTCCGCCTCACACCGATATGCTCCATCGAGTTTACTCGGAATGTCCGGCAGCCTGCCCTCCTGTGTAACATCATCAGGAGGCCGATGGGATGGCGAAGAGATTTAGTGATTATCTCTTTGCTTCCTGAGCTCTGCCGGATTCAGCAAAAAACACTTCCATACCTTGCATAAGAAACGAGAACTATAGAATGTCGAGAAATAAACCTCCCATAAGAAATCACAGGTTTCATATTCCAAACTTGATTGCTATTTAAATTGTTGACCTCTGACTTGACTGCTTTATGTTGAAGTAGGGAGTTATTTAGTATCTAGCATGAAGATCTCTAACATGGAAACACTGATGCAGGTGACTGTATATTGATATGTAATATATATATATATATATGTATGCATGTATGTATGTATGTATGTATGTATGTATGTGTATATCTAATGATCAGAGTTGGATATTAACCATAAATCAATGTGGGATTTCCTGGTTCCTGTTCTGTTATCCCAGGTAATTTGCAATTTTGTGTTGGAAAACGTCTATTAATAATAATAATAGTAATACCAACATGGTCAGTATTCTGTAACTTACATTCTGACAATAACATACAAAAACATACCAACTGTATGTATACCTTGCTGATTATGCAGAGAGGTGAATAAACGTGGGAGCAGTAACGCGTCCAGGATCAATAGCAGACCATGTGTTATAAAATACCAATGACATGCCATCAAACACAACACGGAATTTACATACATCCTCTGCACGTCCGTTCTTGCCCTCTTCATACACTCAGACAGATACGTAGAGACTTATTCCCAGGACTCGCTGATCTTGCGTTTTTCTACGCGCTGAGCTGTGAACAGCAAACAAACACGGTCACAAACGTACCCAGATTGCCTCGAAAGAGGAGTGTTTTCTTTGTTCCTCTGCTCTACCCTTGTCTGGACTACTTTGTGTCAAGATCGGACAGATCGGGGTGTTTCTTAAGGCGCTCGGCCCACATCTTGTCCTGGTGACACCTGAGGCTGTTTGCAGCCTCTCCACCAACCCCGTCTCCTCTTCAGTCGTCCAGCACCAAACCACCATGAGGAGCATCCATTCAAATGGAAGAGAATAAAGTGTACAAATTCATACATTTCCATTGGTGAATGTGAGTGAACAACACTGAAGCTCAACCATATACATTTGGTTATATAAAAGCACATGTGGTCCATAACATTCATTGTCTACTACTGTTACTTCTATATTCTTTATATACTAATAGCATATGTGTGCTATGGAAATACAATATTTGAAGTGGCCTGCCTTGTTTTGTTCTTCTGAAATGAACACCAGAGGTCCTTTCTACTTTTTAAATCCATTTTCTTTGCATTCATTTGATGCTATGATTGCTATGTAATAAGAAAACCCAATGTTTATCCATTATACAGAAAAAAGGGGGTGACGGTATAAAGAAAGTATAAATAATGAGTGAGATGCATAGCTTTTCTCCATGCAATCTCAGAAAGTAACAACTGTTCAACTGCAGAACAAACATCATTATATTGCCTGTTTGAGAGAAACATAAATAACAGTCGAGTCTGTATATTTATATTTTACTTGTTTCACTTAAATAAGCCTAACAAAGTATGGATTTCAGTTTAAAAACGTTAGTTGTATTGGGTATCAACTGTGAGCAGCCATGTGGCCTCAACAAAGACGGGCCGACTTGTCTTTCCCAGAAGCCTGCGTTTGTATATTCTTCTTTACAACTAAGAAAGAGCGACTGTTTCTGACAATTCTGAAAAGAAATCAGAATTCGTACAGCTCCGTAACTCGGCGTGGGATGTGATGTGTGGAGAAGGGCTCCCATTGGGCCAGAGCGGCAAAACCCCGCCGATTTATGCGACGTTTCCAGAGATATGAAACAGATACCTGACGGTGATCATCGCACTCAATTGCTTCTGAAGGATATGAACCTCCACATCACACTGAGCTTTCTCATCCTGCAGGATGAGGCAGGGAAACTCTTCTTTGTGTGAGTTATAGGTAAAATCACACAACTGAGATACTGAGAGTAAACATGCGGTTGCAACCACACTTTTCGTTGCACCTTTTCCTGCAAAACTGAATAAAAATTCTTCTGCAACCAAGTCAAACTCTGTTGTATTAATTTACTGCCAAAGTGTTATCGTTCTGGCATTGTTGGCGTCATTGGCCCTGTGTTGCAAGACACTCATCAACTTGCTTTCTGAGATGATTTCAGCAAAGCTTGCATGCAAAGTCACACAACTGTGTTTATGGCTGTTGATTTCTGGAAATATAGAAATCCATGCTGCTGCTGTTTGACTATCAACACTTAAGAAGTTGTTAGTATTTATCTGTGTTTTCATCCAAATTCCTTGACCTTTTGTGTTAGTTAGTTACACCATACCATAGATTGTAGAAGTTTATGTCTTGGAGTTGCAGTAATTAGATCTACATCTTCATATACTGAATGCTAGATCCTCCTTAGTAACCACACACACAACCACACACGTAGAGGGAGCTAATGTTAACTTTCTAGACAGGCCGCTTGTTATGTTTTTGGTATTAGAGTAAGTTGCTGGGTCTGTCAAGCAGTTCTTGAGCTAGAGGGCATACACATCCATGTATGCGGGACCTTGAACTCAATCCCGAGTGTGACAGGGAGCAAATCAAGTAAGTTGAAGATGAGGGGATGTGGGCACAGTTGTGCACAGATGAATGTACTTTGCTCGGGGCTGTTACTAGGGACATCCCAGTAGTCCAGACTAGAAGAGACAAAGGCATGGATGAGATTCTTTGCATTTGCCGGTATGCGTGTGGAAAGGAGTTTTGCAACATTCCTTAAGGTGGAGGAAGGAGGTCTTGCAGGTGCTTGATGTGGTTTTACATGGTGAGGTGATGCTTCATTTTTTGCCCCAGGTTGGTGCTTGATATGAAGATGTAGAGAGAGGGAATGTTCTTACAGCGTTGCAACAGTCTGTTTGCACAACCGAAGAATTTCTGCACAAACTATCAGAAACCAGGTCAGTAAAGCTCATCTGCATGCGTGTCCTTCTCATGGGGTCTTGACCTGACTGCAGATCCTTTCAGAGTCATACTTTACATTACTGAGGTCAATGTGGACTGACTCCTATGATATGGGCAATGAACACAAGTGCATTTCATTGTTGTTCATCAATGATACAGTACCTTGATGAGATCCTGAGGCCGTTTCTGTCGCGCCTTTCATCCGCCGCCTTCACCTCATGTTGCAGCATAATAATGCACAACCCCATGTTGCACAATAATAATCATGCTGTTTAATCAGCGTCTTGATGTGCCACATCTGTCAGGTGGAAGAATTAAGTGCTCACGATGATGGATTTCATCAACAAAACCCTTTTGTATAAAAATGTGAATGAATCATAGTATTAAACACAAACCTTATGTTGCAAGTGACAGTAAGTAACAGAGGCCAAAGACCGGGAAAACAAAAGTGGCCTTTGTGTGTATTTCTGCATAGTAGTTTCTGCATAATTGATCCGGTGGTTAGTCTATAAATTCATTGACTTAACCCAGAAAACTACATAAAAGGCTGTAAAACAACAAACACAACAACGCCCACTTCTTCGAATTCTAATTTATTCCACAGCCAGTAATGAACCTGAAAGTCATCACACATTAGGGAATCAGAGCACTCACTAGATCTACTCAAATATAATAGAATGCACACATCATATTAAGCACAGAACTTCAGAAAAAACAGATTTATTTTCTCTTTAGTGATTGCAAATAGTAAGTGAAACATATTTTGTTTCTATTTTAAATGTTTTATTATTAATACCATGTTTTGTTTCAATAATACATTACAAAACCATAATAATCGGCACACCTGTAAGACACCCATATCGACTACACACACCGCTCTTTAGCTCTTTAGAAATCAGCTACATCCAGTTGTATTTGGACGTCGCACCTCTAACGAAAATTGAATTGAAAAGCCCAGCAATTTCTTCCACACATCACTTAATTACGTTCTGTCAGTCTCTCCTGTCGACCACGATCACTCTCCTGTCAGCCTCAGCCGCTCCTCCGTCAAACTTTATTCAACTGTGGGAAAACTCTGACAACAGAACGCCTACGTTCAGCTTGTATTTATTTATTTTTGCTGGACGGTGGTTGAGAACTTGGGAAAGCCTGTTGGACTGGCCAATCTTTTTCCTGATGTCTGAGTTTCTCTTTTTTGTTTTGCAGGTCTAGACAGTGAAAATGAAAACCTGTTCTAATTTGTGAACTGTAATTGTAGAGTTACTATAATACAATACGAGAGAGTCTGGTGACAATTGTCTTGGACATACTGAAAATTGCTGCCTTTTGATATTTGGAATCAGATCAATCAAACATAAAGCTGTAGTAGTTAAATGCCAGTGTTCCATTGTAAAAAATTGCTGGGTTATTTATCAACCAAAGTGCTGGGTTTAGCCTGTTTGCTCATTCAAAGTGATCTTCATAGAGTTGGGTCATTTTAAAGTTGGTTTCATTCGTTTTCTTTGGTTCTAAGTTGCCTTTGGTTATTTTAGGGGCTGCCCAACCTGCTGTGTTAGAGGCAGGGTTATTTTCAACCAATCAGATTACTAGCCAGATTACTTTACCTCTTGGCAAAGGCACATTTTGTACTTTAAAATGGACAAAAGTAGACATTGGACAACTATTTGACATTAATACCATGCCTATATTGTTTTCTATTCGACTTATTTCAGTAATTTAGTCTGCATTTTAATATTACAACAGTCATTGTACATTATGTCAGACTTTAAGAAAAGGAACAACAATGAAACAACCCAATTTGACATGTTAAATTAACATAACACATGCTCTAATCACTATTTGCATACCACTGGGTAAAAAAAACACCAACATGAACAATGGTCAAATGGTAATACACCCTGAAGCTATGTCCCTGACCTATTTAGATGTGTTATAACAGTATTATATGTTTGAGATGAGAAGCTACTGTATATCACCAGTACCTTCCTCCTCATATAGGTTCAGCTTGTGATGATCCATGTCGTCTTCCACTTTCAAGGCAACCCATTCTCTCAATTTTTACTTTGAAGGAATGGAAATGGCTTTCAAGTGAAGATATTTTTGCCTATGGGTACAGTCAATGGCCTTGATCTCCAGGAAAAATGGTGACACCCTCACTTACTTACTGCACATCTCGTCTTCTCTCCACAAAACACTAAGAGCCACATCTGCTAGGAAACCTCCAACCTCATCAAAGCTCTGACTTGCGTTCCCAGCACTGTAATATTTGTATAGTTGCAGGCAGCATGCATGTTGGAGACAAACATTTCTTTTTAAAAGAACATCACACCTCTCCTGAGGAGACTCCTGTGTTGTTATGTGGCCACATCAAACAGGTTCCACTTCATTTCTCCTTAAACGCCTCCTAAAGTTTCCTAAAGTGTGCAAAAAGAAAAGCGAACATTACCTTAAAGCCCATTGAATGGTGCTATTGACTTGGATTTTCCAAGTTTTTAAGCGAACCCTGTTGACAGATAAACCTGTTGACAGACAAAAGGGAAGTGTGTGTAGGTGGATGAGACATCGTCACCTCTGTTTTATGATGCTCTTAAAACGACTTATTGATTTCGCAAAAGAACGAGAACATGCAGTGCTATGGGACCCGAGGATACATCATCAAAAGCGCTGAATATCCCTGAAAGACCGGATGCTCGGAGACAGATATTGCTCTGCTTTCACGGCTGTTTCATGTCTGGGCTTCTCTTTTTAATCACTATGTCTGTTATCTTCCATGTGAGCATCAAGATCAAGAGTCTGAACATCGGCGTCTGGTTGGGAACCAGATGCAGAATGCTGAATGCGCTTTTTTTCAACCCCATTTCCCGCAAGTTGTATTCTTTTGCAACGATTCAACAGTAATCTCTCCATGTTCCCACAACGTGCCAGTAGACCACAGTGGTGTCTCTGTGATGCCAGTGGGGTGGAGAAATAGATCTCTGTTCTCTATTGGTTTCCTCCTCACAGCTCCTGCGGGATTCCTTCCTTTATGCCTGCTACTATACGGGAATCCCATATGGAGCTGCTGCTTTTTTCCAGTGCATGCACAGAGCAAACAGACAGAACCATAGATTATAACTAATATATACTTCAAAATCCAAGAGACAGGAATCATGATACAAGAAACAGGAACATTTATAGCAATGTTGTGTAATATGCAGCAATAGATATGCAATAAATATGTGCAAGGTCAATAGTATAGGTCCACCATATGATATAATCTGTATTAATATGCTGAATAAAAACATATTATGTTGTCATTTACCATTTTAACATTTCCCCAAGAAGCACAAATCATTGCCGGTCATCAGGACACACTTTTGAAGCACTCTGAGTCGATCTAGACTCTAACTTCTGGGTGACAGGAAGTTTCCCAGCATCTAAACTAACTGGGAGATGAGTTTGTTGTCTGTTGTTTGGAGCACGGCAATAAAGTGGAGGTGGAATACTCTGGCCCCCTATTAAAGCGCTGCAGGTATTTATTAAGACTTTGTGGTGCTGGTATTGTTTCAAGGTGACACTTGGGTAATAAAATGCTGTGCACGCTGTATATATATATATATATCACGATTATTCATTGTCTCATTTATGCCTTATGCATGTATTAGTGCGAAAGAATTTGGCGAGTGAGGAATAATTGCGAATATGAACAAGCAACTCAACTAAAGTCAGCTAAAGGGGCTCAGGAAGATCCTGGAGGAGATCCCTCTCTGGGAAACGCCAACCCCTTTCCAATCACGCGCATAATATCTCTGCTAATGTGCCGATTATTGCTAATTGTTATTTATTTTGGCTGTTTGTCGCTCTAATTGAAGAAGCTGATGGGATTACTTCTCACCGCGACGGCGCGGTGATCACATGTGACAAATATAGACGGATCCATTGATTGATTGATGAATAAAGCCGTCCGCGGCAGCTGCTGCTCTGCGCGTGAGGGGAGGACACAGACGCCTTTCAGGCTTTCTGGTTGCGAGACGGAAAAACAAACACAGACTCTTGGTGGAGTACCACTGTAGAGGTGGTTGGATGGTTTATAAAAAGAGAGGGGGAGGTCCAGGTAGCATGGGGATATGAGATCAACTAAAGACCTTACACACAGCAATATATATAAATATACAGATATATGTATGTTTCTTTGATGAGAACAATGCCCATTGTAGAAGTAGATGGTAAAAAAAAAATGTTTGCTATCCACATATCCACCAGTAGATGGAGCAAACAAGTTGTGCAGAGAAGATAATTAAAATATACAACATAATTCACATAGACACTGCACCGGCACTGACAGTGTGTGTGTGTGTGTGTGTGTGTGTGTGTGTGTGTGTGTGCATCGTTGAGTCACGGGTAGCTACAGACAGAAGTATCACAAGCTCGACTGGACATAACAAAAGGTTCCAAGCTCCACTTTTCCATCATATCTGTGTTTCTCACCACTATGACAGAAGTAAAACTGCCCAATAAATGACGTTAAATCTGTGCTCAGATTGTTTGTCAATTAAAATAGTAATAAATTATTTTTTAAGGCCTGTTTCCAAACATTTGCTCTTGCATAATGATAGCATGATGATAATCTAATTAAGTAATAACTTATTTTATGAACATGAAGGGCTGTTGTTTCCAAGCAGTGGCTGTTTTTATAATGATGGAATTATAAGGATATTAAATAATTGGTATGATTCACTGGAACAATTTGGCACCAAAACATGATTAGAAATGTCCAAATGTTCAAATTGTGTGTGTTTAGTGTGAGCTGAGCTGTTTCTTAAGAGTTGCGAGTGTCAATAATATCCAAGTACAATAGCTGCTCATCTGTTATTTCGGCGATGTTCCATATATCCACGCTGCAAAAAAAAACAAATTAAATAACGTTCGGTTGCTGGCTCCTGTGATGAACAACCTGCTCGGCCTGCAGAAAAAGAATCCACATTTTACTTCTATAATATTAATCATGATTAACCTGCATGCCTTTAAACACTCAGTGTGATTTTTTAGAACTATAATAAAATAAGGAGTGATACAGATGTCAGAAAGTTTGTAATCAGCTCCATCCTTCAGGATTTTCCTTTTTTTTTTTTTTTAACCTTGGAGCTGAAACCTCAGAGATCTCTCTCCCCAAAGCAAATGGACCCGGTGATTGAAAGCGGTGCACAGAATCAAAAAGTACTTAAGCTAAAAACGTTTCTCTGATGCAGACATCAGACAAAGCTGCGTGAGCTGAGCTGCTGCAAACATTAGCTCAGATCGTGTCTCTTATACTAGTCGTTTAAGGTCCAGGTTTAGATGTTCCGGAGAGTTTTTACCAGCACCCACACTTCCTGTAGGCGTCTTATCCTCCTCGTTTTTCAATTTATAGATTCATCATCAGTTTAAATCATTGCAAAAATGGGAAAAAAGCGGAGAAAGAGCAGCGTTGATCATATGCTGCAGGCCTGTTTCTTATGCACTGCAGCTCTATCTAATGGAATTAGCTCTAGCATCGTCCTGTAAAACCACTTCTCCTCCAAGAGGTGCTGAAGCGTGGGATGATGAAAGCACCACAACTCAACAATGTTTATTATAGGTGCAAAATGTGTCACTAGAGAGCAGGTTTTCTTCTACTGAAGTGAGTTGGTTTCTTAGCACTTCCCTAAAACCTGAGACTCAAACCCAGCCTGGGCAAGCATGATCTGGCTACCACAGCGCTAAAAGGAAGCGATCATATATGCACGTCATGTAAACTCCATTCATACCAATTTGAATTGCATTGTTATTTTAGGTTGTTAATACAGATACAATGAGCTGGCTACCTTCAAAATGACAACGGTGGTCGTCTGTGCTTTCACATCTCGTCTGTAAAAAGTTGCTCTACCCAATTACCTGTAGACAGAACTGAAATACATACAACTTCATTTGTGTTACCACCAAGCATTTACAAGAACCCGAAATGGGTCACCAGCAAAAAAAAGTTTCAAAAACCCGCTGCTGTTATAATCTATAATTAAGATACATGCACAAAGTGCTAATTATGTGGGCAAATGCATGTATGCAGTGAAAATAGAAACCTGCAGTGTGTGTGTGTGTGTGTGTGTGTGTGTGTAATGAGAAACAACAGCAGCAGCAGCAGCGCCGACCTGATTCATTTGTTTTTAATAAGAACAATTTCAAAGTCGATTGAATCGTCGCTGTCACGCACGATATCTGAACACCGCGGATTTTCAGATATTCATTTGAAGATTTGGACATTTATAGAAACGTGCGAACCCATTTAATAACAATATGCGGGATGCGTGCGCACGTGTCCCATCAAACAGTGTGTCGGCGCCCCGTCATTCAACTAACTGCCTCCTCGCTGTGACACGTCCCTCTAATCATCCCTCTCCATGAAGCAGGTAGGGATTATTTTTAAATTCATCTGCCAAATTGCGAGCAGAAGCCCAGGAGAACCCTGATGGGTGACGCTTATACCGCCGCGGCGCAATTACCAAAGTTAACAAGCCGGGGGGATTCTAAATCTGTGCCTGGAAGCAACATTTAAGACGTGCTATGAAATCCAACATCAAACACTGTCACGGCCGAAGAGTTGACTGTTTTCCTAAGATAATGGCATGTGAGGGACCATGTGATCTGTCCATCCTGTTCCAACGTTGAACACTCACTCCAAGGATTTACAAAAAATAATGCTGTATATCTACAAATGACTGCTGTGTTGTGGAAAATCCCAAAACTGCTTCATGGTGTTGAACTTTTTTTTTCAGATTTTTGGATGGTTTAAAAGTCATTTGTGAATCTGCATGCACTACAAACTAAATATGCATTCATGCATATAAAAGTACAAACTGTAAATTCTGAAATAGTGATTTTTTTTTTCGTCTGAAATGTAAAAAAATAATCTGAGGCTGTATTCATAAACATTGTGGAAACACCCTCTACCTGTCTGTCTGGACTTCTCACCATTGCAAATTATTTCCATTTCTTCTCAAAAAGAAACATTCCTGGCCAATCGGGAACTGCATTGTAATTGATGGCATGAACCGACCAATCAGGGGACTGCATTGTAATTTATGGCGTGAACGGCCAATCGGGGACTGCGTTGCAATTGATGGCGTGAACCGGCCAATCGGGGACTGCATTGTAATTGATGGCATGAACCGACCAATCGGGGGACTGCGTTGTAATTGATGGCGTGAACCGGCCAATCAGGGACTGCGTTGTAATTGATGGCGTGAACGGGCCAATCGGGGACTGCGTTGCAATTGAAGGCATGAACCGGCCAATCGGGGACTGTGTTGTAATTGATGGCATGAACCGACCAATCGGGGACTGTGTTGTAATTGACGGGGTGAACCGGCCAATCAGGGGACTGCATTATAATTTATGGCGTGAACCAGCCACTCGGGGACTGCGTTGCAATTGATGGCATGAAACGGCTAATCGGGGGACTGCATTGTAATTTATGGCGTGAACCGGCCAATCGGGGACTGCATTGCAATTGATGGCGTGAACCGGCCAATCGGGGACTGCATTGTAATTGATGGCATGAACCGACCAATCGGGGACTGCGTTGTAATTGATAGCGTGAACCGGCCAATCAGGGGACTGCATTGTAATTGATGGTGTGAACCAGCCAATTGGGGGACTGCATTGTAATTGATGGCGTGAACTGGCCAATCTGGGACTGCGTTGTAATTGATGGCATGAACCGGCCAATCGGGGACTGTGTTGTAATTGATGGCATGAACCGACCAATCGGGGACTGCGTTGTAATTGATTGCATGAACCGGCCAATCGGGGACTGCATTGTAATTGATGGCGTGAACCGGCCAATCGGGGACTGTGTTGTAATTGATGGCATGAACCGACCAATCGGGGACTGCGTTGTAATTGATTGCATGAACCGGCCAATCGGGGACTGCGTTGTAATTGATGGCATGATTGGCCAATCAGGGACTGCGTATTAATTGATGGTGTGAACTGCCAATCAGGGACTGTGTTGTAATTGACGGCGTGAACCAGCCAATCAGGGGACTGCATTGTAATTTATGGCGTGAACCGGCCAATCGGGGACTGCATTGCAATTGATTGAATACAGCTTGAATACAGTTAACAGGCTCCTGAAGTAAGGAGCCCCACAGTCATTGCAGGGATAGACTTAATAACAACAATTAAACAAGAACCGGCCAATCGGGGACTGTGTTGTAATTGACGGCGTGAACCGGCCAATCAGGGGACTGCATTGTAATTTATGGCGTGAACCGGCCAATCGGGGACTGCGTTGTAATTGATGGCATGAACCAGCCAATCGGGGACTGTGTTGTAATTGATGGCATGAACCGACCAATCGGGGACTGCGTTGTAATTGATTGCATGAACTGGCCAATCGGGGACTGCATTGTAATTGATGGCGTGAACTGCCAATCTGGGACTGCGTTGTAATTGATGGCATAAATGGCCAATCAGGGACTGCGTATTAATTGATGGTGTGAACCGGCCAATCAGGGACTGTGTTGTAGCTTGAATACAGTTAACAGGCTCCTGAAGTAAGGAGCCCCACAGTCATTGCAGGGATAGACTTAATAACAACAATTAAACAAGATCAAGGGTATCAACTACAGATTCTTCAAGAAAAATATGTGACGAGTTACATTGCAAATACATAAAGCTGCCAACTTGGAAAAGAATGAGCTGAGGATGATTAACTTTCAATAAAAGTTAATGTTTGTAAAAACCTTAATTTTGTTATGTCAACTGTCCCAATTGGTCAAAGACACTGAACTTTGAGTAAATAAAGAATACTAGTTTTTGGAGATTTCTAAAAAAAAAAAATGGAATAAACTCATACCTATATTTCAGCGGGTCTTCTGGACTTACTGGATTTGACAGGAACTCATGTGATCAAAGTGGTTTTGAGAGGTATTCATTTAGTCCACTGTAAAGGACTTAAGAAGGAAGGAGGCGGAAGAGTAGAAAGGAGTGACAGAGGGAGGGATTAAACAAAAAATACTCAAGAGATCAAGAGTGATTTTGGAAAATTCCAAAGTAACTTCAATGTTAGTGGAAGAAGGTGTGGTTGACCCCAACCTGGTATGATTCTTAGGACAAGTGTGATTGATTGATTGATTGATTGGTCAAAAGAAGGCAGAATAACCCTCTTATATCATAGAACGGACAGAAAAGCCTACGCTGGTCACAGCATCTCATCTCTGTTAACTTGGACACAGACTCCAGTAGTTTTGGGATAATTTAACCATTATATTTTCATGATCTGGTCATTGCAGATGTTAGGGCCAGATTTTCCAGGTCCGTGGTGGATTTACAGCTTTATTCTTAAGCCACAGTGGTTTTCAGACTCATCGGGGCGTCCTAATTACTGGAAGTTTTCTAATCTCTTGAGGACGTAATCGACAGATATTAAAACTGACAGTTAAATGTTCCCCTGAAGAACAAAGAACCCGTGTTGACCATGTGTAAGCATGTTTCTGTTCAGACCTTCTGTTTATGACTTGTTTTTTTCTCACTGCAAAGCTTTACCAAAGCAAGTTATCTGCTACGATAATCTTAATAACACCATGCAGTGTGTGATGCACCATTATTTTCAAATCTTGTACCATGTGCATGTTTGAGATTAGGGAGAAGAAAATGTGTTAAGGTTGCAAACTGATTTTATAATTGGATTTTAAAGCCTGGCTTGGTCCTAGCTATTGCTAAAAAAATAGAAAAATCTGTACACATGGAATATATAGAGAGGGGGATTCTTACAATGTTTAGAACATGCATTAGTTTTGTGGATTTTAATTTTATTTTAAGATCCTTTGTTGCAAATCTACATATCTGGATGGTTCCCAAATAACATGTTCACCTTACAGGGATATTGCATACATTCACATATGGAAAAATATAATTATGTTCTTGATAATCTATCAATGATAATTAATTGATAACTATTTTCTAAACGTGCGTTTTTTTTTTTTTTTCAATTTTGAGATTTTGCGTTAAAGCCAATAAATTATTTCTGGTAGTAGTAGTTCAACAGAACACAGGTGAAACATGTCAGACAAGAAAACACAAATAGAAACTATTGCAAAATGAAGCAGGAACTAGAAAGAAAAGATAAAAAGCAACCAAATCCACAGGAAATCCAGACAAGACACGGAAAGATCATGACACTGGTAGACTTGAACATAGTTGAACACTGGGAAAAAATTTCGTAAATACAATTTATGCATTATGTTATGCAATATATGTATTTTTTTATTTTTAAATCTATGCAAACCTTCATTAAAAATATGAATATTATGATACACTTTAAAAAGGTGTGATTAAGCACTCAACCCTGCAAAAATTAGAGTATAAATACAGAAGTTCTGCTCCTATTCTGTGTCTATATTACAGTATTTTACTAAAAAGCTAGAGAAAACATCAGAAGGAATCTGCAGCAGACATCTCCTACAACTACATCTGCAAAAAAATATAAATAAATAAATAAAAAGGGAGCAAGGAAATACCCATAACTATGCTGCTCCCACCAACCAGCTTTGTTTTTTGCTTTGCAGACTTTTAGACTTTTAAACCCATCTCTCAGCCAAATCCATTTGATGCCTGGTGATGAGATGAAGTTTTTATGTGTTTTAACTTCAGGAATGACTCCACCTGAAGTAATTGAGGTCCACGGAGTCACTACCTCTTTAGGCCTTGCAACATATGATGCAAACAGGTGTCTCAAGTGTTCGGTCACTTTGTTCGCTACGGCAGTCTGCATAGAAGTTATATCAGGCCAGCAAGACCTGACAAAAGAAGCTAAATAAACATTATAAAGAGAGATTTTAATTTTTTTTTTTTTGTAGTTTTTTGTAGTAGTAATTTCCTGCAAAATATTAAGACTGTACCACATTGGAAAATAATAAAATTGTGTAAAAAATTGTTTAAAATATTTAAATAACAGTAATAACAGTGTAATAGCATTTAAAAATTTTAAAAAGTGTACAATATTATTAAAATACAGTGTCCACGCGAAGTGCATTACTACAGTGTGCAGACTAACGTAATTGCTAATAATCATACTACAACTATCATTCAAATATGTAAAATCTGATAAATTGATGGATAACTGAAAACATAACTGTATTATTCTACATGGATGTGGAGTCTGAGTCTGCAGATTTTACAATATGCTTTTCGTCAATGTCAGTCTTTAACTAAACACACAACGCTAACAACACGCCACGATTGTCCAACGTACACATTAAAACAGACATTATTGAATGATCAAACACACTGCACTAAATTACATAATAATGCACTTAGCATTAGCATGAGCAGAATGTTAAGAAGTTCAGAGAAAAAGCCTTCAATAACAATTTTAAACACAATTAATAATAGATTTATACACTAGCATTGGTTCTCTTATGGCCTCACTTATTTTGAATTCATTGCTTTATAACTGGTGATGTACTATGTGTGTGTGTGTGTGTGTGTGTGTGTGTGTGTGTGTGGGTGTGTGTGTTGGCATGAAATGGGTCTGTTGCCATATGGCAACATCGTACCATAGAGGGATATGCAACCATAACAATGAGAAACATCTGCGTACTAACCTCTGTAGAATCGAGGTGTTTTCTCTCCCGTGGACGGATTTCCAAGTTCAAACAGGTGCTGCAGCAGGAATTCTGTACGTCACGTAAGATTTACCTCATTTTCAACAAGTGGAGGCCAACAAAACAACATACAAATGCAAATGTGATAATAACTTGGTAGTTTATTTTTGTTGTTTTTTTCCCTATTGCATGTTCAAACCTGTGTTTTTTACATATTTCTGCAGAAACTCCTCATTTACATAGTTCAGTCATCATGGAAACATATAATGTTAGATTTACTTAAGAGACTATCAAGAGTCTCTTAATCAGTTTGAGAATTGTCAACTAACCACTCAATTAACGAATGTTGTAGTTTAATTAAAACTGGATGTGTAGGGAGAAGGGGATCCTTTTGCATTTATTTGGATAAGTAAATGACACAAGGCGGGGCTGGAGGCTGAACCCAAATGCACGACTCTTCACGGATCGATCAAAGAAAAGGTCTTTATTATGGTTCTGTACAAAAGATTCACTCTGACGAGGAATAAACAAAAAATCACTCTTACGAGGAATAAACAAAAAATCACTCTTACGAGGAATAAACAAAAAATCACTCTTACGAGGAATAAACAAAACAATCACTCTCACGAGGAACAAACAAAAAATCACTCTTAACGAGGAACACGGGACTAGGAAAAATAACGAGGCAAAGGCCGAAAAAACAAGACTGGGAACTTGAGCATGCGAGAACAAAACCTGGTAGTACTTGGAGCTGGGCGCTGGCTCTGACACATGGGACGTGACGAACTGGCACAGGACAAGGGGAGACACAGACAATATATAGGCAGGGTAACAGGGCACAGGTGAAAACAATCAGGGCAGGGGAAGGCAATCGCCTTGGCGGGAAACACACAAGGGCAGGAAGCAAAGGTGCCTGAAACAAGAGGGAAGAGTCATTTCACAATAAAACAGGAAGTGCAGGACAAGACAACACGAGTGACAACTTAACATTTACGACGAGACATGACAGTAAAATGTATTTTCCCTAACTAATTAACAAACTTTTAGTAACTTTAAATTAACTAAACAACAATATAAACAATTAATTAGATTAACAATTGACTACTAATGATAATAAAGATATTACTTGTTTTTATAGCCTAAAACTTAAAAACTGCAATGTGAAAGAGACAGATTGGTCAATTTGATAAATTTATTTTGTGTATTATAAACAGGCATTTAAGCTCTAAAAGAAACTAATTGGTCAAAACCAAACAGGGAATGTATAAATAAATTAATTAAAAGTGAATTCACTTATTGTATGGGAAGGAGAAAACGTTTTGTCACTGTTTCTGTTCCTCTGAGGGTTTGCAGCAATAAGAACTGAGACATTAAACACTGCTGGAATCTCTATAAAACTGTGGGCCAAAAAAAATAAAGCTGCTTATTATTTACAACAGAGCATTTCATCGCTGTGACGTGTAAATCCTTGGGACGTCATTAGCTGAGCCCATAACTTTACTCGTGGTTCTTTCCTTCATACAGCGACTATAAACGCTGCAGAGTTAGTGTCACGTGTCACGTAACGAAGTACAAATACTTTGTCACCTTGCTTATGCAGAAATTTTGAGTATCTATACTGGAGTAGGTATTTTTCGGACTTTTGCTGACTTTCTGACTACTTTATACTTACGCTTAAAGAAATAGCCTCGCCCAATCTGATCAGGGGAAAATATATTTTTGGTTATTATTTTTATTTATTTATTTATTTATTTATTTATTTATTTATTTATTTATTTATTTATTTATTTATTTATTTATTTATTTTTGTTTTTGCCATTTTAAACTTGTTTTATTTTTCATCATTATTTAAAAATAATAAATTTTGAATATTTTGATAAAAATACAAAAAAATGAGCTACCCCCCATTAAGTAATTGTAATTATTAGATTCAAAGCAAATATACAAGATAAAACTTAACAAAGTTACCAAAACTTAAAACTAAAAATAATATATTAAATTATTATATAAAACTACATTATTATATATATTAAATGTTCCCTCTTACAATATTTTTACCTTTATTTTTTAAGTGATTTTGAAATCATTTTAGCTTTAGTTGACTTTAACTAGGTATTTTTAAAGCATTTAATCTATACTTCTACCTGAGTAATGAATGTCAAATCTTTTGACACCTCTGGTTAACGTGAAGCACATGTACACTAATCAACATCCGTAGTGAACACACAGAGAAAACACAATTCAATTGAACTTATTATCACCAATCTCTTGTATTGAGAGGTCTGAACTGTGCACGGACAACCTATACGGAGAGAATCGATAGGTAAAGATTTGTTGGCGTGTCCAGCTCGTGGGAGCTAAATGGAGCTGGAGGAGTTGCCTGTTCCACTGTAGGGATGTGTACAGATGATGTGGCCCATTCTCTGTAATTCAGGGGCGTAATATCACCTTCAGTCGCCATTTTGCATAGTTCTTCTACCGCCTTCCTAAGTACATATGGTGCAGGTGTGCAGGGTTTTGGCTTTGATTCCTGCTACCTTTCCAATACTGGACTGAAACACCTCTGTCACGTCTCATTTATCACATACCATAACTTCTCCACACTCCCAGTGTTTAGCCTGTTTAGAGAAGATTGATCCATTTTTTTTGATCCACTCTTTCCCATGTAAGGCTTCACCGTTTCCTTCAGCCACAAGCAAAGTATGGAACCTTTCCATTGCATCTCCCTCTCAGGCCTAAGTAATAGTCTCTCAACAGGCAATTTGTAGGCATTATCTTCACCTTCTTGTACAACTGTGCTGATATCACAGGTAATGCTACTCAATGAAAGTAGACAACACTTTCACTTTTAGTCATTTCACATTTGCCCTTACATACACGTTGCTGGGTTTCTGCATCGCCTTCAGTCTCACAAAGGAAAATAGTCGAACCTCTTTATGTGATTGACAAAGCCTGGTGCTGGTCGAGTTTTTGCTGTTCCTGCCGTTTGTCCGAGGTGGACCGTTGGGAACACTGACCTTTACCTCTGGCGTTTCCTGTGCTTTGCTCTGATCGCCGTGCTATGCCTGGGCTAGCATCCAGGTGCTTGGTCAATTTGGCCGAGTTATCTTTTCCCCCTCGGGGCCTTGGCGTTGGTGTCTTTCTTTTGACAAACAGCAGTTGTGTGGTGCATCTGTAACAGGTCTTCCCATTCAGCTCCTTTTTAGCTTAGTAGAGTAATTAGTTGCTGACTATTACATTAATTGGTAGGCATTGTGATAATGGTTTCAGCTTCTCAAATCTCTGGTTTAAGTCTTCTGTAATAGTAAACTAATGATCTTTGGGTTAATGTTGCATGTGTGGCTTTGGGAGAACAGTGATGAACACCATTTTATGAACCAAAAAACTCATCAATTCACCATTTTAATAATCAATAGGTTATTCAAATTATATATCAAAATAGCTGTGAGTTGCGGTCCTACTTAAGAGACTGCTGCCACTTCCTGTACATCTCATTAGCTCCTTCCTGGACCTGCACAAGTCCACAGACAACACATAACATTCCAAAACAGCACCGGTGTTATAAGAAGACAATCGTATCAGTTGTTATAAGAAGTTAGCACGCTTGTAACTGTAGAACTTCATGCATTTGATATTCTGGCCTTATTGTTAGCCGGGAGATATAAGCTCATCTCTAATGAGATCGCCCGCAAACATTATCCCTGCACCATCTGATCTGTAGCGTTTCATTAACTCACTGTCATTCAGCATTTGGAGGATATTTGTCCTTCTCTTTGTCTTTCTGCCAATTTCTCCTCTGCTTTGTCTCCAGCCTCTTAAAAGGCCTACAACAATTTGCGATCCTAGGCGAAAACCCTAAGCCCATTTCCCTAGAAATACTTTTAGAAAATGACAAGTTAGAAACGATTTGGATCCAAAAAAGAATCAGAAATGTATTTCTATAAAAGACAATGGAGGCATGCTGTTTCCTTTATTTGCTAATGGCATGTGTTCACACTTGTCCATTACTCGATAGCAGCTTTTATTAGAGAATTCATTGTGGCTACAAACATAAACAGGTGAGTTTGTCCCCCAAGGCTTTCGTGTATTTCAGTTGTCGAGAAAGCTTGGTCTTTAGTTGACACCTTATTGAAGACTTTTATTTTAATGCTGTGTTGTGTGACTATGTTTAATCATAGATTAGCAACCTGCCTCTCTGATTTATGCTGACATTTTCCATTTTATTTTACTGACACTTGCATGGCTGTTAATGTAAACTCAACCGTTCATCTATTTCACATTAAACAGTCAGGGACCGTGCCTCCATTCCTGGAAGGCGTTTACTGTGCAACATTTGCAGAACATGCTGAATTCCATTAACACCGGCGTTGGGAAACCTGACCAGAGTGGCTAGGGAGGTAGTATACTGATGTGAAGATCTTTGTCCAGGTGGAATAAGACAACACGTTACAAAAAAGTACATAAAAGTATGCGACATGTTTAACTGAGCAAAATTCAACCAATGAGCTCAACTCATCATAAATTGACTTAAAGGGATTCTTTGGTATTTTATACTTCTAGCCCCATTTCCCACTATCCTGGTATGCATCTGAATCATAGAGACCATAAATCCACTGAATTTCCCAACAAACTGATTTTCAATATACTGGAAGTGCACAGGGCAGATTTTCAGTAACTCTTTTCCAACCTGGAAAACACAACAGGAAGCTCATGGTTTAATCGTGCATGTTGCTGATATGTCGTCCTGCAATGTATAGACAAGTTGCTCTGTGATTATCGAAACCAGCGCAATTGTTCCAGAACTATTGTGAAGACCACAGTACAATTCTAGTGAATTCTGTCACAAATAGGAGTCTAGGCTTTATTTCCAAGCCTTTTAAAAACAAGCACAAATGAAGGAAATGGGAAAAATTACATGGCACACCATATTGAGACAGGTATGATTACACACTGAGCTTCCTGCCAGTCTTTCACAAGGATAAATGGGTTTTTCTACTTGGATTCAAATCTGCCCGGTGCACTTAGATTATATTGAAAATCTGTTCAGAAGGAAATCACTACAGAGCTAAAAAAATAGATTTTGACGTCCAAATTTCCAACTATTGCTTCAAATTAACTCAACATTGTGGCATATACAACTACACGCTGACATGCAACCAGTGCTGCAGCAACGAGTCCTTTGAAAATTGCTATGTCGTTCTCGGACATGAAATAGCTCAATTACCTGTGAAGTCTGAAGCTAAAAAACAATGGCTAAAACAAGTGTTTAAAACCTGCAAACCACCATAATGATCATAATTCTGCCACTGACAGTAAGCCTTCTATCTAATTATTGGAAATGCACCATCTTTTTCTCGATATTTCTGTTTTACTTTGACTACTCTCATGTGCAAACTTAGCTCTGTTGGTTTTTTCCAGTTCTGTTTGTTTTATTTTTTACTTTGTTCTGTTTTATTTTAATTAGTCTCATATAAATAAAAGAAAGAAAAAGTCCTGATCCCATGCCATCCTCCCCACCATCCCCTTCTCTCATGACTCTGAACTGAATTAATTAATTTTATTGATAGAAAAAAGGGACACACAACCTCAGCTGCAGATTCATGGACAAAATTAACTTAAATGCATCCACCTAAAACAAGTTTTGGCTGGACAGGACCTGCAGCGGAATAGAGTGATGTGGCCTACAACTCCTATGTGGCGACCTGGACAGTTTCTTGTAGATTTAGAGCCACTATGAGTTAAAGTAAAGGAGAAAAGTGCAGATTTAGTAAATGAGTTCTTTAATTATACAGACAGTAAATACAGGAATGTGCAGGCAGATCAAAAGATCCAATACCAGACCCCACTGGTCCCTTAGCCAGAATTCCAATAATCACCAAGCGCCACCATTTGAAATAATGGAAGGGCGCCCAGAGTGATAAAACAAGGTGGTCACTGCAGTCACATTCATCTGGGTTCCTGCGCACATGGGCATTATGGGTAATGAGAAAGTCGACGAAATAGCCTAAACATAGACACAATTAAACTTTCAAAATCAGAGGGTAAGAGTGTTGCTCGGAAGGAAAAATCGATGAATAGTGGCAGGAGCACTGGGATCAGGAGATAAGAGAAAGGCAACTATGCGCAATGGAAAGATTTAGTAGCATAGGGGCCTTGTCTGGGGGGGGCACGGGGGTTTATGCATTGGGGGGGCAAAAGAAAAGAAGTATGCCTATTCGTCCCACATGTCGATAATGCACAGCCATGGGATTTTAAAAGTCCAAACAAAAATGTAGCCACAAGAACTGATTCTGATCAACTCCATAATTCAAAGCAACATTTTACTCAGTTTCAAATCATTTTAAATTTAAATTTCAAATCAGTTTAAATTAACATCAGGCTTTCAATTTTCAATTTTTTTTTAATTTTAAACATTTTGACTGTCTTTAGGGTGACTATATTAGACTCAGGCAAAGTAAAACCATTTAGCTGTGTTTAATCAAACATGAACACTATGTATGATGAGTACAAATAGGCCTAAATGTTCCTACTTGAATTTAGGGTTATTAAATGATATATATTTTAACAATCCAACGTTGGCATCCCTGTATAGTTGTGTGGAGATGGAGAAAAGACGGGAGACAATAGGTGTGGATATGACAAGATTAAGAACAGGACTCCGTAATCTCACTGGCACTTGTCTTCATTATAAAGGAAACGTCCAACTGGACTTTGTCAATGCTGCCAGTTTCCAGAAGTAGAGGAGATACTCATTAACTGCAGGAAATACGCTATAAATACGGACAAAAGGACGGATGATGACAAACTGGAGGGTGGAGGAAATGTCTGGTCTTTTTCAACAGGACTGGTAATACTTTACTTTATACGATGGCAGCAATGGATGTAAGCTGTCATTAAACCTTTGTTTTTTCTATATTTATGTTGTTTGTGTGGTATTTTCATATCCTGTGCATTTTCCCCAATACAACTTCATATTGTTTTACTGTGTGCTGTCATTAAATTGTTATTGCTTTGAACTGCCAAGGTCAAGATTTAGTTTTAAAGCTAGACTCTCAAAGTCAAAGTCAATTTTATTGTCAATTTCTTCACATGTACTTGACATACAAAGGAATCTAAATTGCGTTTCTCACTATCCTATGCGTTTTACATGTACGACAACATTAAAGTGCAAGTGTGCAAGATGAGACAATCCTAAACTAGATTCTTAACAATGGTAAAGTGCAGGAGCTTAAGGCTACTTTTGCCTAGTATTGCTATACTTATATAAATATATTTATTTATGATAAATAATATATTTATGAACAAGATCTCTGGTCACCTCAAGGACAATGGAGGAGTAGCAGTGTCCACCGACCGGGGGTGGACCAATGAATGAATCTGTTTTTTAATAGATTCGATTCTGGACCAACAACCTCCCCCACCCCCCAGCTTCCATCAACCCCCCTCCGTGTGCTGTCCCCCCCTCTCCCCCCTCTTCTGGCACTGTGCTGTTGCCAGGTTCACTCTCCTCGTTCCATCCCACCACACCCCCTTTACACCTACCCACATCAAAGCCAGCCCCACCCCCCACCCCATTACACCTACCAACAACAAAGCCAGCCCTTCCCCCCCACCCCGGACCAGCCACAGATCTGCCTCACAGCTGATCAGGTGAGAAGTCAGCTAAAGAGGACAAAGGTCAGGAAGGCAGCAGGTCCAGACGGAATCAGCTCCAGATTGCTCAGGGACTGTGCAGACCAGCTTTGTCAGGTGGTCCTGCACATCTTTAACCTGAGTCTGAACCTGGAGAGGGTTCCTGAACTGTGGAAGACTTCCTGCGTAGTTCCAGTGCCTAAGATCGCACGGCCCAGGGAGCCCAACCACTACAGACCTGTAGCCCTGACTTCTCACCTGATGAAGGCATTGGAGAGGCTCATTCTGCACCACCTTCGCCCACTGGTGAGCTCAGCACTGGACCCTCTGCAGTTCGCCTACCGGCCCGGCATCAGTGTGGATGACGCTGTCATCTATCTGCTGCACCGATCTCTCTCCCACCTGGAACAAGCGGCGAGCACGGTGAGGATCATGTTTTTTGACTTCTCCAGTGCTTTTAACACCATCCAGCCTGCACTGCTGAAAGGGAAGCTGGAGGGAGCTGGAGTGGATGAGCAGCTGACGGCCTGGACCATCGACTACCTCACCAACAGACCACAGTATGTCAGGCTTCAAGACTGTGTGTCTGAGGTGGTAGTCAGCAGCACGGGGGCGCCACAGGGTACAGTGCTCTCACCCTTTCTGTTTAGTCTGTACACCTCAGACTTCACCTACAACTCGGACAACTGCCACCTACAGAAGTTCTCAGATGATACGGCCATCATCGGGTGTGTATCAGATGGGAACGACCAGGAGTACAGGGGGGTCATCAATGACTTTGTCAGCTGGTGTGAGATCAACGCTCTCCAAATCAACGCCAGCAAGACAAAGGAGATGGTTGTGGACTTCAGGAGGAAGTCCCTCCCCACCACACCGGTGAGCATCCAGGGAAAAGACATTGAGACAGTGGTCTCTTACAAATACCTGGGTGTTCACCTGAACAATAAACTGGACTGGACCACAAACACTGATGTCCTGTACAAGAAGGGCCAGAGTCGACTTCACCTGCTGAGGAGACTAAGGTCCTTTGGTGTGTGCAGGACTCTGTTGAAGACCTTCTACGACTCCGTCGTAGCATCTGCCCTGTTCTACGCAGTAGTCTGCTGGGGGGGCGGATGCTCAGACGGGGACAGGAGGAAAATTGACAAACTGGTACGGAAGTCTAGCTCTGTACTGGGATGTCCTCTGGAGTCGGTGGTGGTGGTGGGAGAGAGGAGGATGTTGGCAAAGCTGACATCCATCATGGACAACCCCTATCACCCTCTGCATGGGGTAGTGGGTGCGCTGAGCAGCTCCTTCAGCCAGAGACTTAAACACCCTCGCTGCAAGAAGGAGCGCTTTCGCAGATCATTCATCCCGACAGCAATAAGACTCTATAACATAACATAAACATAAACCTCACTGTAGTCACTGTCACTTTTTCACTGGTCACTTTTTTGTCTTCACACACACCCTGCACCTTAAGTGTGCATTGGCTATGTATGTGTACATGTGGGTATGTGCGTGGATATGTATGTCCATATATATATATGCAAATATGTGTGTATGTGTATGTATGTAGGTATGTACGTCCATGTATGTATGTATATATGCCTTGCTTATGCATACCTTTTCCTTTTCTTACTATTTATTAGCATTTTCTCTCCATTCTGTCGATAATGCATACTGTGTATGCAGATTAACAAATTCTGCGAATTTGTACATTGTGTTGTGTGTTTTTTATTTTTTATAGTTTTTTTATCTTCTTCAACTTTATTTTACTTTTTCTTTATCTGTAACGCTGCAGTAACACACAAATTTCCCCGTTGTGGGATCAATAAAGTTTATCTATTCTATTCTATTATTATAATTGCTAAAACTCTGGTATGGTGCTTCAAATGGTGATAATTATGCTTGGACCAGACATTTTCCCTTTTACAAAAAAATTGAGTTTTTTGAGTTTGGAGAGTTTTTCTTGTGGATGTTGATGAGGAGAAACATGAAATGTGATAAAAGCACACAAAACGGTGGCTCTACAGAGAAGGTGAAGAGGAGGCTGCCCAACCGAGGAGGCGGATCTGTCCAAAGTCCAAAAGAAATTGCATTCTGGGATACTTGGCCATCTCCTAAGTCACCAGTGAAGCATCCCCGATAAAACCGGGGCGGAGCAAAGTTCAAACCCTGGCATTTGTTCTGCATTTGGCTGGCTGCAGACGTGCAATTGGAACAGAACTTTGGCTGCGATAGACGAGGATCCACGAGTTTGTGAGAACACACACGGACAGACAGAGAATGCAGATTGGGGTGAGGGCTGTTGTGTGTATTAGTGCACATTAGGAATAAACAGTAACATTATTAAATTACACAGTTCTGACACACAGAACGTAACTAAATTTAAAATAAATAAATAAATCCTGGGTTTCCCCAGACTCTTCCTTTATGTCTGTACTTAACCCATTAAAGTCACATTAACGTGACATAAACTAATCATGAAATATGTTTACCATTAATGCTCAATGTTACATATATGTCAGAAATACAGATCTTTGGCCATAAAACCACATTATTCTGAAAAAAAACAACTTTATAAATGTGTTCTATGTGGCCCACTTGGTCTATGGTATAACCCATTTATCCTTAAAGGAAAATATGTTGGTTATACCATAGACCAAGTGGGCCACATAGAACACATTTATAAAGTTGTTTTTTTTTGGTTTTCAGAATCATATTTTTTATTTCCAAAGATCTGTACTTTGACATATATGTAACATTGGGTATTAGTGGTAAATGTATTTTTCACATTAGGATGATTAGTATCTGTCACTTTGAGACTTAATGAGTTTTAATGTAAGGAAGACACTGTGGGTTCTTATGGGTTAAGGATAAATGGATCTGGGTTTTTATGGGTTAACAACTGTCTAACTTTTTTTAATAAAAGTTACACTTTGTTGAGGTAACATTACCTATGACATTTATAATAGGATAACTTATTATCTGTAACCTATAACATTTCAAAAGAAACACCTGCGAATTAAGAACAAATGGTGAAACTTGAACAATTACCAGTTGTTGAATGATTCACTTGTGGAACATGTGATCAAACACATCTGCATGCAAAACTTGCAACTACCCGTCTATGTGTTAGGTAAAGGAGGAATCCACTATCTAGATCAGGGGTCACCAACCCTGCTCGTCTCTTTGAGTTACTTACATGCTTTTTTTTTTTGTAGTGGGAACTGGCAGTCGACTGCACTGAATTACATTAGCAGTTGAAAACCAGCCTGCTGGCTATCACTGGCACATTTAGAGAAATGTGGATTAATGTGCATTGTCCTTTTTTTTTTTAGATCAGGGTGGCTCAACCCTGGGTCCCATCTGACTCCAACACGCCAGATTCTACTTATTAACAAGCCCTTGACAAGCTTCCGCTACTTCATAACAATATGATAATTACACTGCAGTACACAGGATTGTATATAGTAACATTTAAATAAAGGAAATTGTAAAAAATGGTTTAGTGTTGGAGTTACTCCCAATATCTTAAATGTCCTAATGCAGGTCTCCTCATTCTGCAGGTTTTCCAGCTGAGATGCATCAACTGTCACAGTCTGTATGTATAGCAAGATACAATATTTAATGAGACTTTCTCAGTAATGATGATAAAGATGATGAAGATGCATGCAGATGTTGATCTGAAAAGCCTCCAATCAGAAGTCGTCATCAATGATCACAGGAGGAAGGATCCACCAAAAGCTCCACACACACACGCCGCCGCTAATTAGCAGAGACTGCTCACGGGGTTCCTGTCAGAAGAAATCGCTCGCAGCTTTCTGCACGTCTTCTGCTCATCACGTCGGTGCACGCGCCACCAGCACTGACCCGTTCCACGGGATCGGACCATATGGCCCCGCGCGCTGACAAAAACGCTATTTCATCACCTTGTCCTCACACCCACGTACTTGCGCGTGAATAATGGCCACTGGTGGGGAAAACGGGGTTTGGAATCGTGTGGAGATTTTCAGGTAATCAGATGAATTTAGCCGCGGCTTCAATCATCAATCACGCCCCAAGTTGGACGGACTTTAACACAATCCGGCGCCGCTATGAGATTACAGTAGGAGTAATGTATCTGCAGGAGACAGTTCATATCGTCCTCCGCTGCGGCATCAGCGAATGTTGTGTTAGGAGAGAGTTTGGCTCAAAGGGACATGCAGGACGTTTGGGAAAAGTTGAAAGACATGCTTTAATGCTACTTTCGTCATTAGTGGCATTAGTATAGACAAAATAGAGAAGTATTGTACTATGGCTGGATGATTTGGAGCGATTTTTTACAATTTTTTAACAATTGCTTTATTTGTGCAATGACTAAACTGCGTTTTTCAATATTTTTTTAATCCATTTAAAATAAAGTAATAATATTTGTAAAAGAGTCAACGTGATATGGTGATTTTTTTTTTTTTTTTTTTAGTCTTGAAAACCTGATGTGTTGACATTGGCCTAGAATACATTGGAAATAGTTTATTTCTATCCAATTAAAAAAAGAAAATTGCCTGTCTTTGAGAAATATCAAGGTATAAATGTATATTATTTAGAAATTTGTTTGAATTTTTTAGAAGTTTTTTCAGCTATTTCTGCTAGCTTGGTGTTATTTAATTTATTTTTTTACTTCCTGTTTGATGGTAATAGCTTAAGTCCACCAGTGTCAACCTGTGTCCAGTTATCATATAATCACTCATCAGTCCAGCTCATTCTATAAATGACCAAATATCGGAAACCTGACTCCAGTCGTGCGTCGTATCGCAACAGAAGTGCACAGGTGTCAAACATGTGGCCCGAGGGCCAGAACCGGCCCACCAAAGAGACCAATCTGGCCCCTGGATAAAAAAACAAAAAGACAAAGATGAAGAGAATCCAAAGAGTGAGGATTTTCTAACAAAATAAAATCACCCCTTTCTCTTTCTTTACAGAAATAGTGCTTGTTGTATTCAATGAATAAAACATTGTAGTTGTACCTCTTTGCATTAAAAAGAAAAGGAGACATTTGGTTATTTATACAAGCAGCTATTAAGGATCAGTTTTAATGGTCTTTTTATGTCTTTATATTTAAAATGAGTTTGACAGATCTGGTGTCGGAGGTGAAATGCTGCCCCCTGTGGTTTGGAGCTGAATCACACATAATTAACTGTGTTTAATGTCAAGCGGGCCAAAGACAAATTTCTGCCGTTTTACATGCAAAAACGCAGGCAACGGAGTGTTTCCAATACCTCTATTAACATCCTATTCAGATTGATATGAATCTATAGCATGTGTAGCAAACGCCTTAAACCCATATCTCCTAATACCATTACAGTGTGCTATTATTTCATTCACTTGGTATTATAATCGTAGCCACCACTGGTTTGAACTAGAGGTCGCAAAAAATAAGAAAAAAAACAAAAAATGCTTCCTCCTCGGCCGCCGTGCTGCGTCAGCTCGCCGTCTTACTCCAGCCTCCATCCCGTTTAGCCCGCAGCGTGAACCCTCTCCCGACTCCCCCTGCCCCGTCTAATTATCCGAGCGCGCGCCGCGGGGTAAACAACTCAAACGCGCATGGTCGGAAAAACCAACACACTCCTCCGCCGCGCGTTCTTCACGCCTGTCGTGATAACCGTGATGAATGTGGCGGTGGGAACATTAAGGCGGCGGCGGGAACGCTTTCATTCACCATTTTCTGTGTAAGATAATTGCCCCCTCTCTCCCATGTAAAGGTCACCGGGAATCAATGAACGTATGAAATATTAATCAGAGTTCCCCCATTTGTTTAAAACAGGATGAAATGACCTTTACGCAACATCAAATTGATTATCGCCGAGCGTTTTTTGGAAGTGCTTCTTCTGCGAGACTTTAATCCCGAGGGCGTGTGCCAGATGTGTGCTTGCATGTATTGTGCACCACAACAATGGTTAAGTGGGAGATTACAAGTGTGTTGGGGGTGGGGGGGGGGGTGTTGAGAATTGTCTCTTCAGCCTCTTTGTCAGGGATTAATGAAAAGCCCTTCCAAAACCGATATTGTTATTAACACGTGCAACGTGCTCGTGGCCGATTTGCGAGCGCAGCAAATTGAGACTGAGATGGAAACGCTCAATCAAATAACGATGGCGCGATCCAGAAGATCTTCAGAATCCTGGATCCTCTGACCCCGCTGCTTTAAATCTCTGACCTTTCCATTGTACTGCATATTCTGAAGAATGGGTTTGTGCATCACATGTTTATGCATCAGTCGAGGAGGACGGGTCGGACGTGACGGTTTTTCTATCGCGCTGTTGTTTGGTGGATTTAACCCCTTAACGCCTGCTGGTGCAAATTTGCAACAAACCAAATTTTTTGTGCAAAAGTGAAATGAATAATCTCAACAAAATTTACCATCTACTTAAAGGCAAAAACACACATAAAACAAGTAATCTGATATAATCTGATAAACTGAGATTATTTATTATAGAAGCAACAGCCACTGCAACAAATGGCTATGAATTACACAGTAATTTTCAACTATTTCTGAATGAACGGTTATTTAGGTCTAATAACATGATGCAGAGCAAACTGTATATGTTGTATTTTTCTATTCCCATTTTATGGGGTATGTATTTAAGTTTTGTATCTGGAGCGCAGAGACCATTATTTCACTGATCCCTCCAGGTATTGAGAATTTTAGCAATTTCCCTCTGGTGGATTTTCAATATAATGGAAGTACACAGGGCAGATTTGAATCCTAGTAGAAAAACCTATTTAACTTTGTAGGGAAAAACAGAATAAACACGACTAGGAAGCCTGGTGTGTACTCCACCTTAATGAGCTGTAGCAGGTGATGTTTCCCATTTCATTCATTATCTTTAAAAAGGCTCAGAGATGACTGGTGCTTCTATTGGGGGACAGAGTGGTGGGGATTCATTAGGGCTGCACTGTCCTGGTCTTTAAAATAGATCCTGAACAAATCTAGCTCTACTTATAATATCTAGAAATTCCTGTTTGGGAAAGTGCCGATAAACTCTGTGCACATTCAAAATGTGGAGGGGATTCATCATAAAGTTCATTACAGTGTCCATGTCACATGCAAGTAAAATAAAACATGTTGATAAATCCTATTTACTCTATACTAGCTTAAATGGAAAATGCTTTAACTTACACCTTAAAAATCTCTGCAGAAAGCAGATCTCATCAGATCGCATGCAATGCTGTACTGTTGTACTATGCAGCAGATAGCAGTAGTAGCTGATAGTAAAGCACTTTGACTTTGATAAAGGGTATTTATAATAGTTATAATTATACATTATTATATAATGATGTTACAACGATATGTGCTGTGTGTCATATATGAGTTAATATAGCCACATCTAGAATTTAAGTTGCCCATCTATTTTTAATGTGAAGTACATGCAGATGATCAAATTCCTGTAATTAATATATATACATCATGTATATATAATATATGTTTATCATGTTTCACATATTTAAGTTTTCTTATAAAAAACAAAAATCTGGAGGTATTGTTTGTATTGATGGAAAATAAATAATTTACTTTGTTAAGATTTGGCAGAGGCTTTTGTCTAAAGTGATTTCTGTCAAAAAAAATCTGTATAGATGAAATATTAACAATATCAATACAACACAATGCAACTCAGACAAAAAGCATAAAGGAAGCAGCAAAAAGTTGCTGCCAGAGCAAACTAGTGTCCAAGCAATGTAGAACGCTCTCCCTGCAAAAAGGGGGAAATTCTACAAACCCAGACATGATGCAAAACTAAAAACTCACAAAAAGACATGACGAATTGAAAAGCTGCAATCACCGTAATAAAACAGATGCAAAGACCTACAAAACACACAGAACAAATGCAAAAAAAATGCTGCAAATATAAAAAAAATACCAATTTCCCCCCAAAAAAAACTGCAAATTCACTTACTAACTATAATTTTAAATTAAATTACAACATTAGTTATAAAACGGTGCTGCTTTTCTATAATATAAGAAACAAAGTACAAGCTGACATCGTAAAAATAATGCAAATATAAAAAAAAAACCTGCAACTGCAAATCTCCCTCCCATGTATTTGGACATGAAATGTCCACTATGAGTGAAAACTATAACTTTAAAATTAAATTAAAACACGCTAACATAAGCTATGGAGCTGGATTCTGATGCAAATCACACTTTAATAACTAATCACACTCTTTTAGGGTTAGTTTGGTAGTTACACCAAAGGAATGTGGACTTCACATATCATATGACTGAGATAATTCAGCCTAGTCCAACACTGCCACGGCTAAAACATTTTGGTATTCACCCGTACATGTGTGAATTCTGATCGATAAATACAACACATCAGAGGTTTTAAAGCTCCACTGAAAACCAGTTAGGCCTTTAAGTTGTTGTTGATGTCGCATGTTTCCCGTTTTCCGCGACGCCGCCCAGGTGCTGCTGGAGATCCGTAAATCCCTTCCCCAAACATTCATTTCCAGGCAAATCACCCGTGGAGCCGCGAAAAAACAAGGGAAATAAAGGAGATAATGTGATGCATGGTGTTGTCTGGGGCTCGCTGGAGGAAATGGCCGCGAGTTCCCTGAAAACATGTTTGCACTCAGCCCCCCCCCCCACCACCACTCCCCCCCAAAGACGTCTGCAGGAAAAAAAATAAAAGAGGGAGGGAAGGAACACGGCCTTAATACCATTAGCTTTTCTATCTGAATGAAAATCAAGTTGCTCTCTTCATTGCAGCCAAGTCTTGAGGGAAATGCAGATGTTAGCATTTTCAGTCAGACCCCCCCTCCCCTACTTGTCCACCCCCCCCTCCCTACTTGTCCACCCCCCCTCCCCTACTTGTCCACCCCCCCTCCCCTGTTTTAAACTGCAGCCACAGATTCTCACAGGCAATCTCTGCTCCGCTGATGAATCATAGCTGACAAAATGAATGCTTCAAATAGGCCTTGTTTGGTCTCTAATCAGAAGCTGTTTTATACGCGCACACACACACACACACACACACACACACACACACACACACACACACACACACACACACACACACACAATACCAAGCAGTAGAAGTAATAGTTGTGGAGTCACCCACCCCCCCCCTATACCCCCGCTGGCTAATTTCACTGTGGGTCAAGGATCATTAGGGGGAAATTGACAGCGGCTTAGCTGGAAGGGAAGACATGAAATAAAAGAAGATGAAGAAGAAGAAGAGGAGGAGATGATTGGTGATGCAAGCAGAGAGAAACAGGAGTGCTGTGCTGCTGGATGTGAGGCACCACAGGACAAACGCAGCGACTCACAGACGTATTAACGGGAGATTAAAGCCTGTTTGTTAAAGCCATGGTGATATCATCATTTTGTGTGTGTGTGTGTGTGTGTTTTCTCATTTAAACAACACGTCAATGTGTGTGTCGCTCATTCTTTCCATTTACAATTGGAAATAAAACATTAAAAAAAAATGAAAAAATGACTGGTTATTTTGTTATTTATTATAAAAAAAATATTTTTTTTCATATCTCAATTTTAGGCTCAGATCGCAAAATAACAAATGGAAAAACAGGGGTACCCGGCTGAATTTGATTTAATATTTAATTGGTCAGGATTATCACCTGGAAATGAAGGCTACTACTGTAGTGTGTGAGGGACCGTCTGCAAATTATATATATATATATATACATATATGTATATCATCCAGAAAATGAAGGCTACTACTGTACTGTGTGAGGGATCGTCTGCAAATTATATTATATATATATACATATATATATATATATATATATATATATATATATATATATATATATATATATATATATATATATATATATATACATATATATATATATACATATATACATATATATATATATATATATATATATATATATATATATATATATATATATATATATATATCACCTGAAAATGAAAGCTACTGCTGTACTGTCTTAGGGATTGTAAATATATATATATATATATATATACTATACTATACTATTATAGGAATATATATATATATATATATATATATATATACATATATATGTATATCACCTGGAAATGAAGGCTACTACTGTACTGTGTTAGGGATCGTCTACAAATTATATATTTTCTCTCTCTCTCTCTCTCTCTCTCTCTCTATATATATATATATATATATATATATATATATATATATATGTGTATATCATCCAGAAAATGAAGGCTACTACTGTAGTGTGTTAGGGACCGTCTGCAAATTATATATATATATCTATATATATATATATATAGATATATATATCACCTGAAAATGAAATGAAAGCTACTGCTGTACTGTCTTAGGGATCGTAAATATATATATATATATATATATATATATATATATATATATATATACTATACTATACTATACTATTATAGGAATATATATATATATATATATATATGTATATCACCTGGAAATGAAGGCTACTACTGTACTTTGTTAGGGATCGTCTGCAAATTATATGTTATATATATATATATATATATAAATATATATATAAATATATATATATATATATATATATACCTATAATAATTTGTGCATAGTGACATAAATATATATATTTATGGCATATATATATATATATATATATATATAGTCACTATGCACAGATTATTATAGGTATATAACAATAATATTTAAAAAAACATTTTTTTCTTTGTATTTTGTGTTAGAATAATAAACAAACAGTTGTTGTTGTTTTTTTTCTGATTGCCAATCTACAAAAAAGGGAAGAACTCCTGATACTCAGAGTCCATGTGTTCGTCGACTTGGCAGCCTGAGATGTCTGTTTGGAGCTGAAAGCAGAAAACAAGGCCTAAACCCAGAGTGAATGGTTGTTTTAATCAGGGAAAGCTGCGAACTAATCCAAAAAACAAAAACGGAGGAACGGAGGAGCGAGGGGTTGGCTTTTCATCATTTATACGCCCAGAGATAAGAAGCCGCAGCGTCGCTGGCGTCGCCGTGGTGATTCACTCATTAAGAACCGGTCCCGGGATGCCAGCGGTAATCCTGGCTGGCTGAGGGAAACTCCGGTTAAAAACTATCCCGTCTGCTGGAAATCGTAATCAGGATTTACAGCTGCAGACCAGAGCAATCGTCCACACGTCTCCGGATGCTGAGCGATTCTTCTGGTGTGAATTAGTCACCAGTCAGAATTCTCCTCTAGCCCCAAAACTTGGTTTTGTGAATCAAAGGTAAAGTAGGGTGGGTCCTCACCTTTAAAAAAACGGCCTTAATAACTTTTTTAAGGAGAGTGTAGGGAGGAAACAGAGGAAACAGGGTTTGTACATTAATCACACTGAGTATCATTAACATTATTTAATCCCACCGCTTAAACATCCACTACTTATATATTCTTCCCAAAATGCTGCTGTTTGTCATGAATGAATTAGTCGACCTCCGAGAGGTTTAAGCACTAATATAAACCCCATAAATAAAGTGAGAAAGCAAATTATAACCATATTTCCTTCCTATCATAAACTGTTTTATACTTTTATGGTGTTAAAGGGTTTACTGTAGAATTTCCCTTCCCCGAAACAAAAAAAACTAAAAATTGCATGTAGCCTGTGTGTTTTCATGTAATTAAACTGCAAGGGGGAAACAAAATGAGACTGGGCTAATATTTACTTACAGAATATTTGTTTTAGATTAAGCGTGTGTAGAATTAATTTGCAAAAACTACTACTATTATTTTTGGCACTGTTCATAACCCTCCATTGACTTCTTCTAATTCTGATTCTTCTTCTAATTGCAAGAGTTAACTTGTTCATTATCAAACAAACAAAGTGCCAATAAACTCCACATGAAAACCCCACTAACTCCTAGTAAAGCGACGTTAGAAATAAAACTCCAGAGCTGCAATGAGCTGCTATTTACATTGTGTAGGAATTGAATTCGTGCCTCTCTGCAAATCCTCCGTCTTGAACGGTCTGACTCCAAAAAAAATTCAACAAGCCTTTTACCTAATAAATGAATAAATGAATCTATTTGCATTTAGATCTATTTCCATATGGATTTCTGGAGCCACACTCTCCAGAACAATCTCCATTTAAAACTACAACGCTTATGGGTTTGTTTGAAGCATGCATGTTTCATATATTCTGGATTTATCCTCATGTTCTGTTGTTGAATTACAAACATCTGTCATTGCTGTATTGTTCCGTCACTGCAGATAACCATGTTGCAAGCAAAAAAGTCCTCAAACGTGCATAAAATAATCAAATAAAAGTGGAATTAACAGCATATTCTTGCATGAGTCAAGGTGTCGTCAACATTTCTGCAGCAATTTTGATATATTTGATGTATCAATATCCTATCATTTTATTTTACATCGATCGCAAAAACTCCCAAGTCGAACAAAATGGAAGGTGAGTTTCATTTTGAACGTGTTAATTTTTGAACTGTGTGAACTAAACTTTGAGTTCTTGTGAAATTGACTGAAATAATAAAAACACCTTTTTCTTCCCCCCTCTTTCTTCTTTTGGAATATTGAAAATTGAAGTGAAGATTGTAACACATCTACTCGATTTATCACGTTCCCACGAGTGGAAATGGTTTATGCACGTTGAGAATCATGTCGTGGTAATTGCACATCATGTTAAATGAATAGTTTTGCCAATTTTGACACAAGATGCGTTTGTCTCTGAGACGATTCAGCACGTGTTAACATGTTATGTGTACTACCATAATGATTATAGAATATATATATATTATAGAATATCATTTAAAACATGAAATATCCATTGTTGTAATTGTTTCTGTCCTGATTCACCCAATTATTTATTGTTCTACTCAATCTAACTAATCTAGACTAATGTTTCTTGACTCAATCCAAGAGTTTAGGAGGTGTAGAAATGCAGAAAGTGAGTTTTCGTTTTGTTTTTAAGTACAATAATATGGAATGCATATCAAAAATGCAATAAAAAATAATCCTCAATTAGCAAAAAGACAAAAAAATAGGCTAGACTGTGCTTTCAGTGACACGTCTCCTGTGTTTATGGTGCTAATATAATATTTAATGTGTTATTTAATGCCTTATTGAGAATCAACCACCACCGTATATTCATTTAAAGTTGCAGGAGCAGCAAACGCGCCGTCACATCTACACAAAGTCGGTCTTAAAGTTGCATTTTTTGGCTCCGTTGAGAAGCGCTCCCTCAGCTCTGGCCGTTTGCCTAATTACTTTAAACGCACTGTAACACACACACTTTGAAACAACAAGCCCTGACCCATCACTTCCAGGCGACTATCGATCCCCGAGGTCATAAACGTGCTTTTCGTCTTGGCCAAAGCGGCTGTTTGTCAGATAAGAGTTTTTTTTTTTTTTTTTCTGCCTCTATTGATGGATACGTGATCTCATCTGCTCCGTTGACAACGTGGCGCGGCCCAGGTTCAATCTGGCGTTTCCATTAAAAAGCTCAGCTAACTTAAGTCAGCCATTCTCTCTTGTTCCAATAAAATCAAACATGTTTAAAGCTGTAGTGAAAACTAGCTTTAACTGCCATAAACGGATCATTTTCTCTCTAAAAGTTGGAGATTCTCAGCCAGCGGTGATGTAGTTTACTACCAAACTACCAAATCATGCTACAGGGATGGACGGGGTTAGCTACAAGAACTCAGTTGTTGCATTACTACATTACTACTATATATGACATATACCAAAAAAAAATTATTGCCTGTCAGTCAAGTTATATGAGTTGCAACTGCTTTTTGCAGAAATACTGCAGTTTATGTGTTGCAATGTCCCTTTAAAGTTATGTTAACAGGTAGTAACGCGTGAGCATGCTAACATCTACTAAATATAACAACTAGAATCCAATGCCTGTGAATGAGGCTTTTTGGTTTTATGCATTTTTTTGTCTTTTTAAAGGTATTTTAACATCTGGACTGGTTATAATCTAGTGCAAAGAGCAGATGAAATCACTGTTTGGCTCAACAGTTGTCACGAAAACAGGCAGGAATGAAATGAGAGTAACAGGGATTGGTTTTAGGTCTTACGGACTTTCAGGTAAGGGAAGATTCGGTGACATCTGCAGCTGTAGTTAACAGCAGAGCCTCCAAACATCTGCACAGTTTCCAACCACACTGGAAAAAGTGTCACGTTGACTATGGAAAGTCCAACTCTGTCCAAGTTGCATGCATAGGTTAAAAAAAAAAAATCTGGCCACAGTCAGATTAACACAATAATTCCACTTCCTGTGTCATCTGTGTGTCCTGCAAACGTTAAACACTCAACAAATGCACGAGTAGAAAGTCACTTTTTGAGAAGTCGCTGATTCTGAATAAAAGTTGAACATGTTCGGGTGTAATATTTAGTCAATTTCCTGTTTGCGCATTTTTTTTCCAGATACGAATCTGAAGCTCAGTTTAGATGAAAATTATTACAGTGAGTTTTCAGTGTTTCAGTCTCTACTTCAAAACTTCACACTTAAAAGCATAAATGAGGACTTCCATCTACATATACAGAGAAGTAGTTGGAGACATTAAATATAATTATATTCTCTGCACTAGCAAAGCAGATGCAGCTACTAAACAAACAAACATCTGTATTTTCCTCCTACCTTGCCCTTCATCCGCTGGAATCCTGAGCCTCGGCTGGCGTACAAACACAAGGCGGCCGTCATCACACAGCTGGTCGTGACTTATTTAGCTAATTACGCATTTTAATTAGAGCGGTATTTTTCCACTATGGTGCACATTAGCGGGCCGGAGCTCTTTAATTGAAACGGAGCCGTCGCAGGGGGAGTTGAAAAGACGTTTTAACCCTCCCTGGTGCACGTGCACGCGGCGGCAGGGGGAGAAAAGGCAATGAAAGACATGCGGCCTGGGCCCGGCGTGGGCAGAGTTCAGCGGGATCGAAGGGTTTCTGTCCATCTGTCACGCATGCACGCTCTCTATTCATAGGTGAATGGATGAGGGGGGGCGCCCTCTGCAGGGATAAGGGTACGAACGAGGAAACATGCAACCCCTTCAAATCATTTTCTTTCAGCCGGTATTACTTCCCCTCCAATACGCACATCCATCCGTGAATATGGACGCTCCGACTCCCTCACCCCCAGGCCGAGTCGCCGTGGCGACACTTCTCCTTCTCCCGCCATCCTCAGAAGCCTGAAATCAGCGGGTGAGGGTCCTCAGCAGGTACAGAGGGTCTTTAAAACCTCCTCTCTCGGTGGGAAATTGCCTCAAAACCCGGCCAAGCTCTGGGTGTTGCTGCACATCCTTCACGCTTCATCTGACAAGTACGACTAAATATGCATAACTGGGCATCTCGTTGCATGTTTTTGAGCTTCTGTTGGCGTGTGTGTAGCATTGCATGGGGCTAACTCACAAAGAATGGGTTGTGGGGTCCATGATCCACTGGTTGAGTGTGCAACACATCACGTTATCAGAAGGAGTCGTGTCACTTTTTAGCAGATACACCAAGTCACCAGCGGCATTATTTCAGTTTAAGTCAGGATAAAGCAAGAAATACAGCCTTCTGGGTGGTTAGGCTATAAAAATGTAAAATTGTATTTTTAAATATAGAACTCTTGTGAGATTTCAGAACAAAGTCAAGAAGTGATGAGAGCTGTGAGCCAAACTATGTTTCCTGCAGACTCCTAAACTTCTTTAAATATAATTTTGGAGAAATTAAATTAAATTCTGAGGCGACTTAAGGAGATTCAAGTACATTTAAACATTTTCCAATTAACCTATAACTTGATAAGAAATAAATATACCGCCACGTGGTGGATCTACAGCTTGTGTTTAATGAATTTAAAACGTATTCCACTCGTTCTCAACGCGGTTTTGGCAATGAGGCTCGTTCGCCTAGAAGGGGGAAGATTTTCTGCTTGTTTTACCTAATTTAAATACTCGCATGCAGAGCACAATGATGGCGGTAGTTCACGCTTTGCAAGTGCTTTGTGAGCAGCAACTTTTATTTTGGGCTTATTTGCACTGTTGAAAAAAAAAAGAAAAAAAAACAATCTCTTTGTGAATTCACCCCTATGTTTTAACAAAAAAGGAACAAAAAAATCCAATAATCCCCTCAGTAGTTCGTGTATTGGCAGACTTGGCATGAGGACTGACAGCTGGGAGTCTTTACGGGTCTTCGTGGGTCAACCCAGACCCGGGGACGTGAGACCGGTCCCAGGATCCGTGCCGGCTCAGATCCACGTTTCATATGGTTCAACTGGGTCCAGTTTTATGGGCTTGGGTTGTGGGGTCTGTTCAGCTTAATGTGTAATACCCAACTGGATCAGACAGTGGTGTGTGTGTGTGTGTGTGTGTGTGTGTGTGTGTGTGTGTGTGTGTGACTAATCCACTGTTTCCATCAGAAAAAAAAAAGAGGACTAACAAAAAACCTGGATGTATTTCAGGAGGATTATTATGTGTCACAACCAGGCACAAAGGAGAAGTTACATGATTATGACTTAGGTGGAACTAAATTGTCTTTTAACAACTTTATCAACGTGTTAATGGAAATTAGCTATGACATCTGTATTGATTGGGTCTTTGTCTGGCTGCGTTTGGATCCATACCATACCCTACTTATGTCTTGTCATACCTGTTTGTTCCTTCCTAGTTTAGCAGCACTAGGCAAAAGTAGCCTTAAGCTACTGCACTTTACCATTGTACCATTGGGATAGTGAGAAACGCAATTTCGATAGGATAGGATAGGAGTTTATTTGTCATTGATACACAGTGCATGACACAGTACACCAACGAAATTACGTTCGATGAGTGAGCATCGGGCCGCTGCACCCAGTGCGCGGCCACACCTCTCTCCTTGAAACAGAGATTAGAACAAGCAGAGCAGTACAAAAAAACAACAAATTGACATCACAGTAGAAACAATGGAAACATTTGTGCCCGGGATGTGCACGGTAACTTTAACACGGTTTACATTAAGGAGGGAGAAAAAGCTCTGAGTGTGGAAGTTGTTGACGTTTGGTGAAGGCCAACCAGTGATAAGCGACCCAGATGTCTGCCCTTGAGATTCCGATTCCGAGACGGGGGTGATAGCGTGGCAGCATAATTTTAAACAGAAAAAAAGCTAATACATGGCAGCATAATTTTAAACTGAAAAGAAGGTAATACGAGACGGTCATAGAGAACATGTAACTCTTTACTCTTTGTAGACACAACTCTCCGGTCTGCCCCAGATCTGATCCAGCTTTTTCTCCTTTTCCACAGATTAGGTCAAAAGTTCCTCAATCAGTGTCACTTTCTGATGTAACTCCATCAAAGTGCTCGTATTCTCGTCCATGCGAGTCTTCATTTCCTGCAGCTGCTGTCCGAGCCCAATGTTGACCGCAGCCTGCTTGGTATTTTTGCGATAGACCAAAGCGATCCCCGAGCAGATCAGGAGGATTTCCCGCTATCAGTGTTCCAAATACATAAATATCTTCAGAATCCTCCACAGACAGGACCGTCAGGCACAGCACTTTCCACTTGTTCCAAGCATCCTGTGTGTACCCAGCGTGGAATGTCCCGTCTGGGCAAGCAGGCTCCCCGATGCCTCTGGTTCTTTGGGAAAATATCTTGTCAATTGCGTTGAGAGACCAGTTCCAAAAAGAGTCAAGACAACACAGAGAGGAGCAAAAAGCAAGCAAGAAGAGCGGAGCAGTCAGAAATGCGTCCACACTCAAGGGAGGCAGGAACAGGATCCCTTTGTATGTGAAGTAGTGATGCACGAGATATCGGCCCACCGATATGTCACGTTTTTTAACTTATCGGTATCGGTCCGATATCAACAAATTCTGGCCGATATGTCAACAATTGGCAGAGTTAAACCTACAGTTAGTTGGGTCACTGTCTGCGTGTCTCTCGGCGACGCACTAAGCTAGCTGGTCCTAGCGGGCTCCTCCGTCACATCGCATCGCCCGAAAAGACAAAAAAAAATGCGCGGAACGTTGCTCCGGGGTGTCGAACGCCGTCCTGCCGCCTTCTCATCGCCGGCCTCCGCCTCCTCCGCTGCGGCCGCCGACGTCGCCGCCTTCGCGTAGCTCCATCGGGTCCGCTCCGCCGTACTTCCTCTAACCACATGACAGTTTTACAGTGAGCCTTCCTTTAAATAAAGAGCACTGTTGTGCTTTTCAAATGTACAGTGTTTTTTCTGGTCTTTACTAAATTTGTGACACTACAGAAAACGTTTTTTTCTCTACATATATCGATATCGGCCGATATCGATATCGGCAGTGACTGCAGATATGTATATCGGATATTGATATCGGCCTAAATTTTCACATCGGTGCATCCCTAATGTAAGGACATGTGAAGAAATTGACAATAAAATTGACTTTGACTTTGACTCTTGGTTCTGCAATGGTCCAGGTTCCAGTTTTCAAATGATACACTGGTAGTATAATTCCGGGTCTTGAGAGTTTGGGCCTTTTTATCGTACCTATAGTATCAAAGAAGACCTGGAATGTCTGAGAATAACAAGATATGGTCATTTCTACAGCTCCTAACCCATTTATTATGAAATTAATAACTGTTATTTTATACAGTTTGTATTAAATTACTATACTAGACAGCTAAGATTAAGATTTTTAAGAGGTGATTTAATAAAAAATTATTGTGATTTTCCAACACTGACATGCACATAAATATCTATTTAATCATCTAGATCTCTAGAATAAGCCAAAACCAGATTTTGGACCTGTAAAAAATTAAAAAAAGTGATTCTAAATGAGTTAAATAACCTTCCACCATTTTTCTTTTTTTAATTTGTTAACAAAATTCCGGTGTCACCAAACATTCTAAAGCAGTGATCCATCAATGGAATCCAATTGACGGAATTAAATGGAAGCAGAACAACATTATTGCCTGCTATTAATTCATTTCTGATGAAGATTAATGTAATTTCCACCCCAGTCCTCATCACGTGGAGGCTCCAGCGCAGGAGAAGAAGGGTCAGACGGCGATAGATGAGGATTGAACTTCTACCTCTGCTCGACGCTTTGGTCGCCTCAGCACTTCTCCGCAGATTGAGGATTTCATGTGCCAGATTGGGATTAAAGTTCACTGAGCTCTGCAAAAAAATAAAAATAAAAAAATCTTTCAAGTTCACCTATCTTTAATAATGGGAAAAGTGGATAAAAAACACAAGTTTAAAGTGTCAATATAATTCTGCAAAGCTTAAAGAAAAGGAGTTGATGAGAAATTGTCCTTGTGTCACCTCTGGCACGGACACGACTGTAAATTAACACGTTTAAATCCACCACAGCTCACAGAGCGCTGGTTATACTGTATGAATCTGAATCAGAGCTGCTTCATTTAAGCCCTGATAAGAGGTAAATGGAAAATATAAGCATATTCACACACAGGGCTACGTTACGCTGCAGCCCAGCGCTATTTTGTCAGGGCTTTTCACTGATTTAAAATCAAAATAAATAGCTGTTTAATATGCAAATTATACAGAATATATATGTATATAAAAAAATATGTATTTTTTTTGCTATATGAAATGTAATCCCTAAAAAGGACCAAGGGATAAGGGAGTGTCACGGATCTGGACAGACGAGGACCACAGGAGCAATACGTTTGAACAGTTTATTGAAAGGGGTTGGGGAATGGGCGTGAGTCTTCGTGTGTGTGTGTCCCAGCGGCTGAGAGGCGTAGAGTGTAGACGGGGGTTGAGAGTCCAGGCTCTCTCGCCAAAGGGGCTGGAAGTCCTGGGGGAACACACACACACAGCAGGAGAGGAGTGGCAGGGCAAAAGTACCGACAAGGGCAAGGCAGTATCGTGGTCAAAAGGGCAGAAGGCAGGTCAAGTTACCGGGATTGTAGAGCAGAGGGTGGTCGGGCAGGTCCGGGATCGCAGGTAGGAGTCAGAATAGTAGCAGGTAACAGGCAGGACAGGCGCGGGCTTAGCAGACGATCTGACGATGTGTGCAGGCAGAGGGAGAGGGAGCTCACGACAGAACCCCCCCCTCAAGGGACGGCCCCAGAAGTCCCAAAGAAACACCGCCAAGACTGGGAGGGCGGAGGGGGAGCCGGCGGAGGGTCAGAACTCCTCAGAGCAGTCGGAGTCCATGGCCTCATCCTTAGAGAGCCCCCCAGCAGGGGTCAGGACGGGTCCCGGGACAGGGGCCAGGCCAGGTGCAGGGTCAGAAACTGGGTGGGTGGAACGACGGGGTCCTTTAGGACGACCCCGACGAATGGCTGGTTGGTCTGGATGCTGCCGGTGGAAGTCAGCTATGAGGGTCCGATCCAAGATCCGGCTGGCAGGCACCCAGGTTCTCTCCTCAGGACCATACCCTTCCCAGTCGACAAGGTATTGGATGCCTCTACCTCTACGTCTGGATCGGAGCAGGCGCCGGACGGTGTAGACTGGGCCACCCTCAATGAGGCGTGGAGGAGGCGGGGGGGGTGTGGCTGGAACCAGCGGGCTCTCATGAACCGGTTTAATCTTTGAGACATGGAACGTGGGATGGACCCTCATGGACCTGGGCAGAAGGAGCCGAACAGCAGTTGGGCTGATTACCCTCTGAATGGGGAATGGGCCGAGGAAGCGAGGTGCCAGCTTTCGTGATTCCACCCGCAGTGGTAGATCCTTTGTCGACAGCCATACCTTTTGTCCAACACGGTAAGTGGGTGCAGGAGTCCTGTGACGGTTGGCTCCAGTGGTGTAGCTGGAGATGGATTTGAGGAGTGTGGCACGGGCCTGGGCCCAGGTGCGGCGGCATCGGCGGGCGTAGGCAAGGGCAGATGGACAAGTGACTTCTCCTTCCTGGCTGTTGAATAGGGGTGGTTGGTAGCCGTAGACACACTGGAAGGGTGACATACCGGTGGCAGAGCAGGTCAAGGAGTTGTGGGCATATTCCACCCATAGCAGTTGCTGGGACCAGGTGGGAGGATTACGAGATGCCATGCATCGGAGTGCCTTCTCCAGCTCCTGATTTGCTCTCTCTGACTGGCCGTTGGACTGGGGGTGGAAACCAGAACTTAGACTGACCGTGGCCCCCAGCAGATGGCAGAATTCCTTCCAGAAAGTGGAGGTGAACTGCGAGCCCCGGTCCGAGACGACATCTCTGGGTAGTCCATGTATTCTAAAAACATGCTCCAAGACCAGCTGGGCAGTTTCCTTGGCAGATGGCAGCTTTGGAAGGGGAACAAAGTGTGCCATCTTGCTAAAACGGTCCACAATGGTGAGGATTACAGTCATGCCATTGGACTGGGGCAGTCCTGTGACAAAATCCATGGAAATGTGGGACCAGGGCCGTGTTGGTACGGGCAGAGGTTGGAGTAATCCGGCAGGTGGCTGGTTAGATGATTTGTGTTGGTTACAGATTGGACAGGCAAGGACAAAGTCTCGCACATCCCTCCTCAGTGATGGCCACCAGAATCGCTGAGAAAGCAGATGGCAGGTGCGAGTGGATCCAGGGTGGCAAGCCAGACGGGAGTCGTGTCCCCATTGTATGACCTTAGACCTCAGGTGTTCAGGAACGAAGAGACGGTCAGCAGGGCAAGCACTGGGGCCAGGTTGGTCATGGAGAGCATCCCGCACTTGTCTCTCAATCTCCCAAGTCAGGACACCTACGACGCAGGGACTGGGCAGAATGGGTGCAGGGTTCTGGGAAGGGGCATCCTCCTTCTGGAACTGGCGGGAGAGTGAGTCTGGTTTGATGTTACGTGATCCTGGACGGTATGACAGGGTGAAATTGAATCTGGTGAAGAATAGGGCCCAGCGGGACTGTCTCGGGTTCAGACGTTTGGCAGAGCGGATATACTCCAGGTTCTTGTGATCCGTCCAAACCAAGAACGGGACGGTGGACCCCTCCAGCCAGTGACGCCATTCCTCCAAGGCCAGCTTGACAGCGAGCAGCTCACGGTCCCCTATGTCGTAGTTGCATTCTGATGGGGATAAGCGACGGGAGAAGAATGCACACGGGTGGAGTTTGTTGTCCTCTGCAGCTCGTTGTGAGAGCACGGCCCCCACTCCCACATCAGAAGCGTCCACTTCCACAATGAATTGTCGATCTGCATCTGGCATCTGGAGGATGGGGGCCCTGGAGAACCGAGCCTTGAGGATACTGAATGCTTTGTCAGCTGCTGGGGTCCAGGTGAAGGGCTGTTTATTGCTGGTCAGGGCGGTGAGAGGGGCAGCTACGGAGCTGTAATTACGGATGAACCGTCGATAGAAGTTCGCAAAGCCCAAGAACTGCTGTAGCTTCTTGCGGTTTACAGGAACCGGCCAGGAGGTGACTGCTGAGACCTTGGCTGGGTCCATCTGGATCTCTCCCTCTGCCACAATGTATCCAAGGAAAGCCACAGTCTTGGTATGGAATTCACACTTCTCTGCCTTGACGTAGAGCGCGTTCTGCAGGAGGCGGTGAAGGACTTGCTGGACATGAAGGGTGTGTTCAGGCTGGGTCTTGGAGAAGATCAGGATATCGTCTAGGTAAACGAAGACGAACTTGTTTAGGAAGTCCCGCAGTACATCATTCACTAGGGCCTGGAAAACCGCTGGAGCGTTGGTGAGGCCGAACGGCATGACAAGGTACTCATAGTGGCCGGTTGGGGTATTGAATGCCGTCTTCCATTCGTCGCCCTCCCGGATCCGCACTAGGTGGTAGGCGTTCCTAAGGTCCAACTTTGTAAAGATGGTGGCCCCCTGGAGTAGCTCGAAGGCAGAGTTGAGCAGAGGCAGAGGGTACCGGTTCTTTACTGTGATGCTGTTAAGGCCACGGTAGTCGATGCAGGGGCGAAGGGTTCCATCTTTTTTCCCCACGAAGAAGAATCCGGCGCCAGCAGGGGAAGAGGACGGGCGGATAATTCCAGCAGCAAGAGAGTCGCTGATGTACGTCTCCATGGCCCTTCGTTCAGGAGCAGACAGGGAATAAAGACTCCCTTTGGGGGGAACAGAACCAGGGAGGAGGTCAATGGCGCAGTCGTAGGGTCGATGTGGGGGCAGAGACGTGGCTTTGACTTTGTTGAAGACCTCCCTGAGACCGTGGTAGCATTCCGGGACATTGGAGATGTCTGGGGCTGAGCCGGGGGGTACCGGGTGAGAGGGTGGCATGGCCGCAAGCAAACAGGTCTGGTGGCAGTCCTTTCCCCACTCTCGGACCTTTCCAGTTGCCCAATCAAGGTGAGGGTTGTGCCGTCGGAGCCATGGGTAGCCCAGGATAAGAGGTTGGCCCGGGGAGTGGAGCAGGTGGAACTGAATGGTTTCAGTGTGGTTGCCAGACAGCATCATTTTAACAGGGGTGGTGATCTGCGTGACTGTGCCAAGAGGGTGACCATCTAGTGCCCAAGCAGGGACGGGGGGTGTCAGACGGAGGGTCTCCAGTCCCAGCTGGTGAGCGAGTTCGGTGTCCATTATGTTGGCTTCGGCACCTGAGTCCACCAGGGCAGCCAGTGTGTGGGTGGAGTCGGGAAGATGAAGACGGACCTGCACCCACGGTTTGCGGTTGGAGGACTGGGTGGTCATTGGGCTCAGCCGGGCTCCTCCTATGTCTGGTGATCTTGGGCTTTTTAAAGGGCAGTTGGCAACACGGTGTCCTTCTCCTCCGCAATACAGACATAGATTGGAGGAGATACGGCGCCGACGCTCAGCAGGAGAAAGAGAAGCCCGGCCAATCTCCATGGGTTCAGACGGGTCTGGTTGGTTTGGAGGAGTAGTTGGGGAAGACGGCTGGACAGTCGGGACGTGACGAGAGCTGGTGGCTAGGGGATTGAGTTGGGCAAGCAGTCGGGTTATCTGAGCGAGGTGATCTTGCTGTTCGTGAATCCGGTGTTGTTGCTGTTGTATCAACTGCTGTGTTTGCTGCAGCTGCTGTTGCTGCTGGTTGCCAAGCTGTAACAAAGAGTCCGATGGATGTCCCTCTCAGCGTTTCCCAGGCGCTGCATGGCGGTGGGGGGTTCTAAGTCCATGTTTTGTGAAACGTTCGCTGGGTCCATTATGTGGTCAGATCGTACTGTCACGGATCTGGACAGACAAGGACCACAGGAGCAATACGTTTGAACAGTTTATTGAAAGGGGTTGGGGAATGGGCGTGAGTCTTCGTGTGTGTGTGTCCCAGCGGCTGAGAGGCGTAGAGTGTAGACGGGGGTTGAGAGTCCAGGCTCTCTCGCCAAAGGGGCTGGAAGTCCTGGGGGAACACACACACACAGCAGGAGAGGAGTGGCAGGGCAAAAGTACCGACAAGGGCAAGGCAGTATCGTGGTCAAAAGGGCAGAAGGCAGGTCAAGTTACCGGGATTGTAGAGCAGAGGGTGGTCGGGCAGGTCCGGGATCGCAGGTAGGAGTCAGAATAGTAGCAGGTAACAGGCAGGACAGGCGCGGGCTTAGCAGACGATCTGACGATGTGTGCAGGCAGAGGGAGAGGGAGCTCACGACAGGGAGTAGCAAGAAAATAGAATTAGGGTTAAGGAAGACAAGGAAATATGTCTGCAACGTAAAGTTATTTTACCATAAATTAATTGAATAAAACAGCTGCACACAGGACACCAACAGAAAAGGACAATCTGCAATAAAAGGCACAGACACACAACGTTAAATCAAGACAAAAGCAGCGTCCTAATGTGTGGGTAGAGGAACGGAATGTCACCTTCACACTACAGGAGAAACAGTCCAAACGGTACAAATAAATTAACACAAATCCCCAACATTTAAGCTTAATGCTACGCGGTGACTCCATCAAATACATAGACCAGCACGTATTAATGGACATCTGTATGTAAATTATACTGAATTATGACCAAATGGCTAATTTCCATCCCCAGTCCCATTGGCAGGTGGGTGGTACTCATAAAAACAATGATAGTTATAAAAAAACATAGAAAAGGGCAGTGAAATAATGCTCCATGATACATTCACACATGAAAACATGTATAAACGACATAGGTAAACTAATAGCTAACTAGCCTAAGTTAATTGGAGCAAAAAATTACAGATATTAAAAAGTGCTAAGGTGCTTGTTAAGGTGCCATGTGATAAAATAGGGTGCACATCCAGATGTGTTTAAATATATATTAAATTTGCTATGTGCATACTATTGTATTGATTTGAAATAAATCAATTCAATATACATATATAAGCACAGTCAGGCAAATAGAAAATGGTGTCTCTTTCAATTGACCAATTAAACAAGATAAATCCAATTTAGACACAATTATGATCTCAGTTCTGGTTTTCACACAGCCATGTCTTCAGAAGTTTGGTAAGTTGGAAGTTCCCTTATAGAGGTATGTGGTTCTAGTTTTTCAGAAATGCATAAAAAGGGAAACCAGCTATGTGTAGATGTTCCAGATAAGAAATGTCCAGCTTACCTTATCAGATCATTGATCCACATGGATGGAGGGAGGCTGGACGGACACGAGGGCTGATTGATCAGCTTCATTTACGAAGCTATTGCAAATGCTCAAGTAGACAATAGCAAAATAATCAGCTTACTAAATAAATACTAGACATGGAATAGAACCTCAAATTATTATTATATACACACACACAATCCAATAAAATGTTTAATTAGTTTGGTTTTATAGTGTTTCTCAAGAGCCTCACTGGCCATTCACAAAGTATATTTTACTTTTGGTCATGCTAATAACTATTAAAGAACCACTCTGTCTGATTTTCACCTGGAAGCCTGATAAAAGAGTGGGTGTGAGATGAAATGAGCCATGCTGGGAACTGGAAAAAGTACATTAGTTCACGTTAATCTTTTCGTCTTGTTATAGAGGCATGAATCGGTTCTTCGTTGTCTTTTTGGTTTAACTGTATTCTCACTTTGACAACGTTTCTAAGGTGCAGGAAATACCTTTTTGTCACCTTGTTAAATGTGAAACCTGAAGCTTAGATGTGAATCGTAAGATTTTTAAGATCTATTTCAGATGGGCAAACGCCTGCATAAAAGTCCTCAGTTGTACCGAGGCAGGATGATGAATTAAAGCAGAATTCCTTGAATTTAGCCAAGGAACTCTCTGATAGACATCAAGTAAAGATATTTTTGTCCCATGGTAAATACTCTAGTAGAAGGAATTGAAAGCTTTTTTTAAACAAATGTCCTGATAAAAGAGGATTCTGTGAAAAACAAGGTTAAGTACAGCGTTAAAACTGTAGGTGGCCCCACCTACTCTCTGAAAAAAGACAAGTAATGAGAGACATGTAGATATATGTATACATACATATCAAAATGACCTAATAAAAATGGTATTACCTGTCCTAACTACTCAATATGATACACTATTGTAATGTTTTACAAACTGGATGTATAGAAAGAATATTAGGGGACCAAGGCGGGTGCCTTGTGGAACCCCATAGTCACATTATGCCATGATTGACATTCTGGGCCAATTTAACATACAATCCAAGAGACAAACTGGATTAGGGTGTCATGGTCAGTCTCATCAGATGCAGTACTTTGGTTTAAAACAAAAGAAAAAAAGGGGGGGGGGAATGATGATTATCTTAATAAGACGGATTTTTATAATTGTGTATAAGACCTATATATATAGACTCGATTTTCTTTTTAATATCTAGAGTATCTTGGATTTTATGACATTTAAGTGTTAATTATGCATAAAACATCTGCAAAATATGCACCAAATATATGGTGTTTTTTACATAATTCAATAAAATAAGATTTCGACTCTGACTTCCCCTTCATAAAAGTCTGATAAATGTACTTGATATCAAAATAAAACATGTAAAAACATGTATATAATATATTTTATGAAAAACATTCAGCAAGGTAAGCTAATTAGTCCATTTGCATATTTGAAATTTGCTAATTAAAGTGAAATTAATAATACTAATACTAAAATGTTTTTTTTTTCTATTTACTTTCACTATAAATTGCATTAATATTGGACCAAAGGAAGAAAAAAATATTCTGGAGCAGTGTCTTGCTTTAACTATATAATTAGGGAAAAAAAAGCATCACAGATTTACATTAGACTGTAGATTTCAAGAAATGTGACTCAGACAGCAGGGACAGGCATGAAAGAACCTGCTAGCGTTAATTCAGAGTACCCTATCTGGCTTTGTGAGGGGATTTTATGAGGATTTCCTCCGTATTCTCGCGGCTGCCCGCCGGCTCTCTGAGGACGACGCTTTAGAGAGCCGTCGTAACAACAAAGAGGCTCACGGGTGCAACAGCTACAAGCAACAGTTCCATGTGGAGCACTCACGGCCATGGCCGGCGATGTGAAGACATTCATAATTGCTTCGCTTCCTCCCTTCGGAGCATCCCTGATTTGACTAACATTATGTCCTTTTAATTCATTTAAGCGGCTTTGAAGATAGATGTGGGATTCGGCCTGTATGCCTCTCAAAGACTCAGCGTTAAGAACAGGATAGAGAGCTGCCAAGTTCAATATCTCACGTTTTATCTGCACAGTTTAAAAGCTAGAGACTTATTTATGTTTGCCTTTAAATAGCCTGGTGTCTACTTCACTCTCCACACACATTTAACGGTATTCCACATTGTTCTTTTTCCTTCAGAAATCCAGTGTATACAAAGGCAAATGCTACCATTTCCATGGATTCCATTTGTATAGTCTAGTCTTCCAACCACTCAAAGCACTTTACATTACATGTGTATATTTCACTCGTTCACATTCATGCACTGATGGCGCTGACTGAGCTCTGTAAAGTGGACACCCCACACAAGATCTATGCTGCAAAAATGAAAAATTGTGCTGCTATCATATATGAGATATGTATTTGTTTTATGATATTCATGAGCCATGCACCCATGTACTGGTCCAACTCAACCCGAAGTAGTTTCCTTTTAATGAGAGCTCAATGTGTGCCAAATACGCACATGCACACCCACACATTTAGTAACTCCAAGTCGACCCGAATTCATGAAACAATGGCAACTACAGGTGCCATAATCATTATTAAGATGGAGCCTGATGCCAAGCTGTGCTCAAAGGGGATTTTGCAGCACTCCTGTTAAATCATTATTTTTTTTACACTGCTGAAATGCATGGTATCAGTAGCAATAATACAGGATGAAATGCAAATAATTATGTTTCCTAGTTACTTGTTACTTGTATAATGGACTAATTCTATTACGACCTCGGTTACTTTTTGTAACAATGGCTAATTCCTGTTTTAAAGTAAGGGGCCCACCGCTGGGACTCATCTCACAAATTGCATGGCAATTTCTGAATCTGTCAGCAGGAAGCTCTAAAGGCTCTATCTGGTAAATCCAGATCTCAATCGCGATCAGAAAAAGCTGTTTCTGTCCTAGCATGGGCAACATCAGACCTTATATCAATTGATATTTGGTCTGTAAAACCATGCTGTTCATAGTATACACATGATTTATAAAAGCCCAGAGCTGTTTACTGGGCTCTATGAATGTCTATCATATGTGCCTGTGCGTAGCTTCAATCATATCAAACATACCCATTTATGTACCCGATACCCACTAATTTAGCAATAATAATGGCAAATTTTTTCAGTCTGAGTTACTCAGAAAACGTTCTAAGGCTGCATTGAAAGGTAAATTACCATCTGCCGCCATGTTGGATCCACAGTCATCAACAAAGTCAATTCTCTTGTTCTTCATCGCACCCGCCCCCGTTCTGTGATTGGCCACCTAGATGAGGGGAAAGTTCGGCCCTTGGTGTCCAGAATAATCTTGGACTTCAATGAAGGATGAGTTTACCCAAGATATCGTCCAATAGTCAAAACGCCCAATGGTCAAAATGACGAGCTCACTGCTCCGTTGTCGTTTGTCTTTGGGAACAGGCCCTTGAGAGACATTGATATAAGAGCCTTGAGTTGGGCTTTAGACATTGGTTGTTGACTTCTAATCAAGCCAATCATATTTTAGCCACCTTTCTACCTCAAGAGCCTTTTGTTAAATCAAAACCACTGTGCAAGTGCTCCTTAAAAGATGGTGTGAGAGCTGTACGGATTCATCAGCGAGAGGATTAGTCCAAACAGCTGCAGAGTGAGTGAGTCGTCCATTTAAAACAACCTGGACATACGATTTCATTTCACTCTTACACTGGCTAATCCTAACTAATAATGTATGTTGTACAATTTCCCGGCTTAATATGAAAATGCAAATTATTTAAACGGGAACTTGTGCGGAATGGGTCTACCACTCAGGACCAACATTTGATGGATTTTCTCCCCCAAGACTCTAAATTATCACCCTTTAAAAATCCCTCATCCTTAGTAATATTGTTTAAAATTCATGGTGCCTTTTACGGCCTAATTACCGCCGAGAGCCACAGGCAGTCACGGACCGTTCCCTTCGCCGCGGAATCAGCTCCTGTCCGGGAAAAAAAAAAACTGGCATCTAATTCAGAATCGATGACATCTGGCGTTTCAGCCAGATTTGTACACTGCTGTCATCATTTTCTATGAATGAAATATGTATTAGTGATGAGATTATACCACACTCTGCACTTTAACTGGGGGATTAAAAGAACACTTGGGGAAAACCCATTTTCCATAAAACCCAGAGACAGATGAGCATAAATTCATCCCCGTGCAGCGAATAGACAGGCCCGGAGTGTTCCAGCTCCTCCCGTTTCATCCACGGTGCTTAAGGAGATGATTTGTTTGTGAACTCGGGGTGGTATCCCAGCATGCATTTCACATCAACCAGAGGCGATGGCAGCGGATATGAGGCAGACGGGCTTACATGTCATTTTCTTTCATTCCGCGTGCTGATGTTTCTGCAGAATTTCTTGGCATCACATGATAAACTCATGTCTCCGAGTTAAAATCCAACGTTGCCTGCCAAATGCAATGGACAGTAAACATCGTGAAATATCCTTTATGACTCTGTACAATCTCATTTCCCTTCAATAAATGTGGATATGCACATTTGATGAGCATGACCCTGAATGATGAGGGGCCGTATGAATGGAGATTCTTTGCAGTACGAGTTGCTCCCAGTGGGCAAATTCTTAGAATCATGACATTTTCTTAGAATTTCTCCAAAGTTAGGACTAAATCCTGGTAAAGATAAAAGGTATTACTAAAAGAAATTGAGCTCCTGAGGTGAATTCTGCTAAGAGCCGGGAGGACGACTTTTAAGCGGTTTAGGAGAGTTTTTAAGCAGAAAATAGAGGAGAAATATTCTCAAACGTGTGTTAACCCTTTAGATGCATGAGCTATTCTTCCATGAGTGGGGTCAAAAAATCCCCCCAATTAAAATCAATGCATTTTTCCAATAAATTTAAGACATTTATTTCACTTCGGTGAGAGATTGTATGCTCAACAAAAGAGTCATTTCATTTTTACCACATGCAATTAAACAAAGAAGTGAAAATATTTAATTACGTTTTAATTGGGGTCATTTTTTACGTCGCTTATGGAAGAGTGGTCATTGATTCATACTTTGTTTTTGCTCAAAAAGAGAGTGACAAACATGACGTATTGTGTGTTTAACAATGTTTATGGATATGTTTTAATAGTTTAAATGTTGAATAGATCAGAATTGTTTCAACTAATTGTCAGTGCCCCAGTTCTGTAAGAACGATGCAGTAACCACAAGCTTTTTATTTGCATTTTATTTGAAATGTATATATCAGAGCAAACAGAAACTTCCAGAGAGAAGTGACGTGAATGTTGGTCCATGTTGAAGTCAGATGTTTGTTTTATTGTTCAGTCACTGCTGACGCTGCATATTCAACACTGTCCTGCAGAGACAGAACATCATGCAGTTAATCTTTGCATTGGCACCAGAAGCACGTTCCATATTTATCTGTTTTTTTTTTATTTTTATTTTAGCACATTCTGTTTTCTACAGTTGACAATGAAATCGTCTAAACAATAAAAAAATATTGTATCAACTGATAATAACTTTCCAAACTAATTTAAATCTGTCATGATTATCACGTCTTATCATTTAAAACTTCCGTTTTATGTTGATTTTGTATATACTGCGTCTGTCAGTGTGTGCCTGTTAAAAAAGGAAAATCCAAAGACTTTATACTCAGATGAGTCAGTATTTTATAAGAACGTATTTGTCAGTTCATCAGAAGCTTTATGAATATTGTCAAAAAATAAAAATTAATTCATTAAAACATAAAATGACTGTCTGTATGTCTACATGTATTTCTTTACACTTTCAACTTTTCACCATAAATTTGGGAATTAAAATACTTTTGAAAAGTGTTCATTATTCCTACTACGAATTTTAACCAATTGCCACTAAATGTGGTCCAAGCTGGGAAAAAGTTAAGTTTTGAGATTTTTTGATATTCCGTACAGTTTTGATTTAGCTGACCATCAGAATTTCTGAAATATGCCGTGAACCACATTTGTTGGATATTTGCAAAAAAAAGATATCTGAGTGAACACCACAAATTTGCTGCTGTCTAGACAATCATACCTATAAATTAAAGGATCTGTTTGGACTCAAGTACATTACTGGGTGTAAAGTGAGGATTTTGATCTGAAACTGTACTAATGTGTTTATTTGTCCTTTGGCCGACGATGTGACAATTTTTCGTAAAAAAATGAAGGCTCACACAAAATAAATCCTGTCTAAAAAGCCAATTTTATTATCTCATTGGTATTGCACCCAGTAACGTGGCTGGGAAACTTTTTTTTCCTTTTTAAAATCTGTGAACAGGATTATAGAATAACAACCAGGCCAGTTTTAAACCCTGGAATTGGCCAAGGTTGAACTCTTTAAATAGTTTGGTGTGGACCCCAATTGCAGGAAAACTCACACAGCGATTGTTTTAATATGTTGGTAGTGACTCATAATGTTAATGGTAGGATGGACAGTTGACTGAACACAGTACATATTTGGAAATGTAGAATCATATCGGTTGCACATTGGTGAAGCTATGCGCTATCTGAGTGCCCTTTAGGTTTGTATTGGGACCATTTGGACGTCATCTATGGAGGCATTTACATAGTTGTCCTTTACAGTTTGGACAAGTGAAGCTCAGATACTTAGCAGGTGATTGGATCAGCCTATCTGTCCATCCAAGATTTATGTGAGTTTTGATTTACTGTTCAGGGCTTCTCGAGCCGTTTCCTCAGCTCCGAAGCTTCGGCCGCCATCTCCTCCTCTGACCTCCAGCTGGACGGAACGTTCTCGTCGTCTCGATCATGCTTCTGAAGCTGCGGAGAAACAGAGACAACTTAACGCATGAACGGAAGAGCAACAAGAGGAGGCACCACGGAGGATGCTGAAGGAAACGTAGACCATTAGATCTCAGTGAAGCTGAAGAACCTCTACTCCTGACGCAACCCCAACCAAAGGCAGCAGAAATATTCTTTTACGCCGAAATGGTGGCGTATTTGTGGCTGAAACAACCTACCTGACCTATCGTGCTCTCAGAAATGTCTTGTGCTTTTCAGCAGCTTTGTCGTGTCTTTATTTTTGATTTCACACGCTGAAATGTTTTCCTAATTAGTGTTTTTTTTTAATGGCATTGGAGACCTTGATGCATTAGTTGCTACCATTTCTATATAATTAGTTGGTTTACCTCTGTTAATCATTAACACTTTTCATCATTATATAAGTCTTTCTGCAGCCATTTTTTTCCCCATTTTGGTTCCATTTATGCAAAGGTTGAGCTTAATATGTTATTGTTGTGCTCCTGTAAATTAAGGTTGTAGAACAGCTCAATTTAATTTCTTAATTGGCTTGTATACACATTTACACACTTAATGAATTAAAATCATTTCTAAGTGTTCATTGAATTGTCAGACTCTCCTCTATAATAACAAACAAACCAAACCAGGAGGTGCATCTCTAAGATTTTCCCCCTCGCTGGAGTTTCTGTGCAGTCAGGATAAATAAGCCCTGGAGAGCAGGACGGGGTCAGGAGGTCGGCCGGCCGGTCCGACAGCCCGACGTCCGCGTCTGTCCTGCAGCCTAAACGGATGTGACATCTGAGGCGGAGACGGCGCCGTCCTTCAGACGACGCGAACATGTGGGAAGTTTAACGGTTCAACGGCAACGGACACGGATAAAAATAAAAATGCGTTTACGATGACACATTCTGACTCCTCACCAACACGCTCAGGCTGCAGAGGGAAGGGGGGGGGGGCCAAGTACGAGATTCATTTACAACTATTTAGATAATTGATCAATTTGAGTTATTTCTACAATCTCAAATTCTCAAATCTTCTTCCCTCATAATAGAATACTTTAATGGTAAGTAGAAATTTTAGGTTGCATCTCCTGCGTTTTACACCTGTTCATTAATTAAAATCACTAATCATTTATCCATTTCAATAATCAATAGATAATTTGATCTAAATAGTCATTATTCTCAGTCATGGCGGCTATAGAACATTAAATTGGAAATAATGTTTGGAGACCAATTACATCAAAATGAATGGAAAAGCTAAAACATTGGAGAATACAATTAGAAAGGGAAAATTAAAGAAACTATAGATGCAAAGTTCATTTAAAGTCACTTTCCAAAGAGTAAAATAGCTTTTTTACTTGGATTCTAATCTGTTTTGTGCAATTCCATTATATTAAATTATATCAGATAATTCATCAAGACACTACAAAGCTTGGAATCAGTCAAATTATGGAAAAACATGCCAGGAATGACAGATATGGGGCTTAATGAACAAAATATTAATGAACACCTTTAATGGCAAGAAAAACTGAAGAGAAAACATGAGTGAAATAGACAAATAACTTGTGACAAACAACAGACGAGACACATGAAGTAATCAGGGAAAAAAATATATATATAATAATAAAAAGTAGAGAAACAGGAAGTGAAGGGAAAACAAAGCATGGGAGACATGGTGAAACGAAAGCGGACCCAGACAGGCCGCTAACGGAATCATGACGAGGGCAGCGCACCGCGACGCTTCCAACGTGGCCACAAACTTTCTCATTTTACAGCCCGACAGTCACGGAAATATGTTTCTGAAACGGCTTCTGAGGAGGAGGACGGGCAACGCCGTTACACGAGTCAAATCGTATTTGATCAGCACCGCGGCGTTTGATAAAACCCTGTTTAGTTTCGGTGAATAATGTTTTTTCGGCGAAATAAAAACCCACAAAACAGGTTCAGGACATTTTGAAGCAGCAACACACACACACACACACACACACACACACACACACACACACACACACTCACACACACACGCACACACACACGCCTCTGCAACAATGTCATGCTTTGCTGGATTTTCTTTTTTTTTTGTAGCCTAGCTTCATTCTGTCTCCTCTGGTGTGTGTGTGTGTGTGTGTGTGTGTGTGTGTGTGTGTGTTTTACCCTACAGACTTGTCTTGTTCATACACACATTCATGCACACTGCCCAAAGTTTGATACTGTAAGTATAAAATGTCATAAATACAGCAAAACAAGAAAACACACACACACACACACACACACACACACACACACACACACACACACTTAATCTAATAGGTGATAACTTATAATTTAGCAGGATCATTGTTCTATGAGTCCAAACATCAAACTCAATTTAGTGCATTGAAAAAAATACTTTAGTACAATATTGAATACAATTATCTTGAATTATCTTATTCTAAGGCTTGGTTGGATTTATTTCAAGTAAAGAAAAAAAGGGAGATTAAAAAAACTATGGAAAACTATGTAATCGTATTGTAAAAAAAACAAGCTAATAAAACAAAAATTAAAAAAAAAAAAAAACTTAATAAAAAAAATTATCTGCCAATAAAAAAATCATGGTTTTACTCTTTTACTATTTTGGACTAATTGTACTAAATTCAAGATATTTTGATTTCAGTTTCTTTTTTTTTGTTTTTTGCAGTGAACCTTCAGTATCACTAAAAGCACCTGCAAATTCCCCACATTTCTGAAGTGAACTCTGAAGACTGCAAACTGTCAACAACACAAATGGCTTTAATGCCAGTGATTAGGAGGCAATTTGCATCTTATTATTATAAGGTGCTAATCTTATTATATATTATTATTATTTCTTATGTGTAATTGTAGCTGCTTCTGCCACATGTGAATTTTCTTCTATTGCGTTGGAAAAAAAGATTCTTGAACTTTATCTTATCTCAGTCATGTGTAGCTATATATGTTATCTTATTATAATATTTTTTGTTCATAAAAGATCTGATAAAGGTGTTAGCTCTTGTGTTCTTGTGCTCCCTCAGCAACACTTTATTTTTCATCCTTTCTGCCAGGTTATGTTATGTTTTGTGGTTCATTCGGGAATTCCCAGCTCATCTCCATCTACAATTTTGCCTGTAATACAGTTCGTAATCCAAACGGTTGCTCTGTTACTCCGAGATTCATTGTTGTCCCATTGACTCCCAGGAAAAATAACAAAATAAAAATAACAATTTGTGATCCCACTGGCATTAGAGCATCAAACCCTCATATTTGGCATATGAACCAATTTGGATTTGGAATTAAAAGCATGGAATGCTTCTGGTTTCAGTTGCTGGCTGCTATAATGTGGAGCTCTGTAGGTCAATGAGATGAATATTCAACAGATATGATGTGGGTTGGTATGGAGGTTGGTGTGTGTGTGTGTGTGTGTGTGTGTCAATCAATTCCTTTTGAAGAAAATGGGCAAATGTAAATTGATAGAATAAAAAAAAAGATTTATTTTTTGATCCCATGGCCAACGTAGCATGAAAACACTTATTATTATATTAGGATAGGGTGGGATGAATCCCTGGAGTTAGGGCTTCAAAATTGTAGCTATTATTCAACTATTTTCCCTGAAGTACAAAAACAGCCATGGCGCAAACCGGGAGAAATAACATGTATTTTCCTCATTGAGTTTTGCAGGCTATTGTAGCACAATAAAATCAAATGATAATGATTGGTTTGTATTCATGTGGGGTGGGATCTGCGTGTATGCAGAAAGCCGTGAGTGTGTTTGCAGCTACAGAAATACAAATTATGTTGTATTTTAGGCTAGGAAAGGATACAAAAAAAAGACCAACATGCCATGCTTTGCCATGTATGCATTCTGCCTGGAATAGCAAACAGTCGCACTGGGATTGCCGCCATTGTTTAGATGAGTAGAATAGTTGTGAACATGCATCAGACGTCATATCACAGCCAGTAAGTTGCCCACTCTCTGAAAATGAACCAGTAATTGGATGGAAAGTTTCCTTCATACTGTAGATCTTGCAAAATCTGAATTGCACTAAAAGGTTATCATATATATATATATATATATATATATATATATATATATATATATATATATATATATATATATATATATATGCCCCACGATTGGCTGGCGACCATCTGGGGTGTATCCCTGCCTCTCGCCATAAAATGCGCTGGGATAGGCTCCAGCAGACCCCTGCGACCCTGAAAAGGAATAAGCGGGATAGAAAATGGATGGATGGATGGATATATATATATATATATATATTATTTTTTTTTTTTAATGATGCCAAAATTAACCTTATCCAAAAAAAGGTAAAATCACCTCCACACACTTTTTTTTTTCCAAAACCGTCTCTGATGATCCATTTCTATATTATTCATATTATATATATATATATATATATATATATATTTGTTTCAGTACCAGGCCAATTATATTCCTGATGCCTATTATAGACTACAGTTAGTTTATTGTCAATATTTTTTTTGGTGTATTTTTTAATCTTTTTTGATATTTGCACGTTTGTGCCTGTTTGTGCCGTCTGAGTGATCGTATCTCCTGGGATCTTTATGCTGATGCATTTCCACTGATAATTGGCACATTCGGTGTATTTGATGTTTGCTCGACATACAGTATTTATTTATGTTTTCTCCGTCATGCTTCCTGTGGAAAGGTCAGCCCAACTTTACCAACTCGTGCTAGATTCCATCATATTATCTAATTGAGTGGCCGCTCTACTCAACCTGTTGGTGATTTCCAGCTTTATTTGGCAGGTCTGCCTGTGTCTAGTACTGACTTTGAGGAAGATATAGTGACACAAAACATTAGTCTCTCTCTGTGTTCTCTGCACCATTAATTAAATAAAGACTCCTTCTCTACTGCGTTTCCTTACAGGCACCTCGCTTCGCGCGGTGGAAACTCCGTGCTACATTAAATCCAATTCAGAACCAGTGTTGGTAGAGTAAATGGCAGAAGTTCAAACACTCATTACCAAGTGACCTCCGGAGTAGAAGACAAATTTAATCTTCTGTTATCGGGACTTCAATTTGCAGCGATTTCAACCTCTCCGGGAAAACTTGTGAACAGAAATAGCTCAAGGCTGCTTATTGACATACAACTCAACAGACGATAAATTAAGCATGCACTTAAATGTTAGATATCCACCCCGTAAAGGATTCCGATGGTGGGAAAACGCAGACTTGCTGTGAATAATATTACATTATGTTTTAAATCTATCTCACGAGTGTGTTTCTTTTTCTGTATCTCAGAGAAAAACAGTCTGATCCCCCTCTGTGTCGACTGAGCTGATATCCAAACACTCGCTAGTGTGTGTGTGTGTGTTAAGCTGTTAAACCTCTTTAGTACGGCCCCTCTTCTTGGTTTTTGGAGCCGCCAGCATGGACACACACGGACCCTGGCTGCCAGACATGACCAAGAATAGTAATGATCTGCATGTGTCTTGGAACAAGTAAAATTATTTTTAAGGAACGCATACTTCTCCAGCTACTTTTTGAGGAACTCATACATCTTGAGTTGAAAGTCTTCTCGCTTTGGGAGGAAGCAGCGTGTAAAGGTTTGGCTACATTTCACTGTCAAAGACAAAAGCGGCATCCGTTAGTTAAAAATAGCTAAAACCATTTTTTTTTTTAAATCTGCTAGTCGCAGTGAGAAGGTGATGGCCCCTTCTTCTGGTTGCCCTGATCCCTTTTTGTTGGGAGGCCACTCGGTCGTCCACATTTGGTGGGATCGGTGAGACCGCCTGAGAAGCTGGAGACAGGAGGTGGAACTAGTGGACTGACGGTGGTACCTGAACGAACCAATGGTGGCGGAATGGCTGCGTCCTCTGCTGTGGCGGGATTGTCGACGGGAGCGAGTTGCCAACGGGACGCAACGGGAGGAGGCAGGACAGTGGCGGGGCTACGACCAGAGACGGAGTGTGGTCGAGCGGGCCTGGGACGGACAGAGACCATGGTCGCGGACTTTTGTCTCCCCACCTAGTTGGCGAGACTCCAGAAGGGGAGGGGAGTGACCTGTTTATATGGGGGGAACTGATTGACTGGGTGAGAGTTTTCCCCAGACATGTTTACATGTGGGACAGGCAACACGACGTGTGGGACTGCCTGTTTGTTCCACCTGGTGCGAGGTGGATTTTTCCTGCTAGCATAAGCTTATGCTGTTGTTGGTTTTGTTGTACCACTGTCAAAAAAAACGCGTTGTTTTACCTAAAACTGAGTTCTGCTGCCTCCTTTCTCTACTTCTTCTGGTTGCCCTGATCCCTTTTTGTTGGGAGGCCACTCGGTCGTCCACATTTGGTGGCAGCGGTGGGATCGGTGGCGCTGCCTAAGAAGCTGGAGACAGGAGGTGGAACTAGCGGACTGACGGTGGTACCTAAATGAACCGACGGTGGCGGAGTGTCAGCATCCTCCGCTGTGGCGGATGGTGTGCTGCGGTGCTGCGGGCAGACAGCCGGACAGAGTGCCGCTGGGAGTGTTGCTGCGGAGCGTCGGCCGAGTGTTAGCGGGAGCGGATGGTCGAAGGGATTTCGACGGGAGAGAGTGGTCGACCAGAGCAGGTTGTCGACGGGGATTGTCGAAGCTCATGCTGTTGTTGGTTTTGTTGTACTACTGTCAATAAGCCGCGTTGTTTTGACTTAAACTGAGTTCCACTGCCTCCTTTCTCTACTTCTTCTGGTTGCCCTGATCCCTCTTTGTTGGGAGGCCACTCTGGTCGCTCACAGTCGCTCAAAGTCTGCTCAGTAAAATAAGGATCGGGTAAAAGGTGAATAAAATGTCACCATGACATGTTCAAATATGTGTAGGATGAATGTGAGTTATCACTTTCAACCAAAGAATATTTGCTTATTTTGACTTAAAAAAAATGCATTTCAATCAATATGAAAAAACAGCAGAATATGTATTGTTATCTCAAAAGTAATAATCGATTAGAGTCGAATGTTGGAAGAGTATATCCAAGAAAATATGTTGTGAAAAGTTTGTGTTGCCTGTTAAAGGTTTGAATGAAGAAAGCAGAGCTTAACAAACATTTTCCTTGATAATAGAGGAAAAAGCTCCAGGAAGTGTACCGCCCAGAACTGTAAAGCCCGTTAAGGCTGATCTGTGATTTTGTGATTTCAGGCTGTACAAATAAAACTGACTTGACTTGACCTAAAGGCCCAAACGCTCTGGGAGCTCTAGTTTACGCACCACATCACAATAAAACGCTGACTACACACCACACAAACCAATACTTTTCCTATTTTTCTATTTACAGCTGCAGGATTGAGATGTATTGAATGACTGGTTATGAGAAATTCAGAAGGAGCAAAGTGAAACTATAATTAATAATAATTGAAAACGCACATGCCACACACTTCCAGTGTGTTCTGGCATGTGTTGAGTCTGTTATACTTCCATGCTATCTTTATACTTTATCACTAGTTCTTTGCAGCTCTGCATATATCATGTCGTTCCATGCTGCAGAAACCCAGGCCAGCAGGAGCATCTTTCCACAGCTAGCGATGCTTTTTTCTTTTTTTCCTGCTGGTTGTGATCTATTTTTACTGCTTTGAGTGTTGCTGAAGTCCCATCTGCCCACTGCATGATGAGTCTCTTACGCCTTGTTATTCCAGCGCCCTGTTCCAGGCACTGTCTTGTTTTGTTCGAGCACCTATTTTTCTTTGACCCCCTGTCCTGCCGGCAAAAGGGTCTGATTAGCACGGTTGTTTCCAGCGAGCTCGGAACAAAACTTCTTGACAGTAACATCACACCTCTGAATTTGTAGCGCTTGTGTGGTCAATATCCGCTGTCCTGAAGCCAGAAAGTGCTTCACCGAGCGAGTGTGTGTGTCTTCCTGCTTAACGCCACGACACCTCACATCCCGCCATCTCTCCATCTCCCGCCACAACTCCTAAAACTAAGATAGAGATGGCAGCTGGGAGTGAAAAAATCTCTTAATCTTGGCCGGTAATTACCGATGGTAATCGGGCTCTTTGCCAGACGTATTTCCATGAATCTAATTAAGCAGGAAACCTGATAAAAAGTGTCTCTTGGTTTTGTTTTTTTTTGAAGGGAGTTAATAACATGTGGCGTTCATGGATCACCTGGGTCAGGCTGGAGAGAAATCCGCATGATGTGTCTGAAATGGATTTTTTCCTCGCAGCACTTATCTTATTTACAACTTTTAATTCGAGGATAAGCCCCGTAAGATCTTCTTTCAAGGGACCAAATAAATTCATGACAATAAGCTAATGTCTACCCCTTTTGGCAGTGAGAGAATAATTACACAAAAAACGGTGGACAGGTACTTTATAACGTTTAGATAATATAAAAGAGCTGATATACACAGAAGTAGGTTTACCGTGAAATACAGAGGATTCTACAGGTTATAGGCAGAATCAGCGTAATATAAACTTGCTAGGCAATAAGGACATGTATGGATTGGGTGGTCATTTATATGCAAAAGTTTCAATATGCAACTTTAAGAGAAGTCTGTGTAGAGAAAGATGATCTGACTATTCTATTCTATTATTGTTAAATTTAAATTTCTGCTATTCCATGCTACAATGTACATTTGCAACTAATTACAGGTAATTAACTTGACTGCTGACCATTTTAATTGTGATTAGATTTTTCTTTCTAACTTAGATAATCAAACTTGTTCTGAGAGCGTATCCAGATGTTCAACAGGACGCTGTGATCACAAGTAAAACCACTGAACGAAGCAGCTTCTAAAAATCTGTGTTTTCCTGAGGCAGCATGTTTTTTTAATTATTAATATTGTTTTTGTTTTTTTTTAATTACAAAAAAAAGACCCATCTACATGTTTATTACACATATGTGCCTCCAAATCTGTAGGATCATAATAGATTTGATTATTTGAGCCTGGTGCTCCTTTAGCGTGGCTAGCTCACCCGTGTCTTCTACAGGCTACCTCTTATACTGGTTAAAGTGAAGCCAGACTTTAATAAATTACCAACTTTTCCATGCATTGCATGAATTTAATTTGTTCTAGTACAATCTGCTAACTCAGTGAGCGACATAATGTGAAGTGTCACGACTGGAGTATTGTTTAACCAATGCATTCTCCAGGCAAAAAGGACTTTTGCGGCGCTGACAGTCATAGTTTTCCTCCTGAACTTAATTGAGACTCAGCGGAGAAAGCGGTGGGCGGCGAGAGAGCGTGGGAGGTGACGGCGTTCAGCTGTGCTGTAAACAGATCCAGGCTCCTCCGTTCCGTACTCACGAAGAGAGAAAACCGCGTTTTTCACACCTCGGCAATATGTCCGTGTCGCCGCCGCCGCAATTACGTGCAAAAAAGACGGCGCGTTCCGCGTCGCCGCTGGAGAGAGGCACTAAACTCGAGTGAATACTCCACGCCGGATTCTGGAGAGTTGTGATATAACCCAGTTGAAACAGAGGTTTTTTTTTTTCTAAACACTCGAAAGGAATCTATTTGCAGCTGTATTCCCTAGCGTGAAACTTGCTTGCTTGTGCATCATTGTAAAAACCTACTTCTTTAATAAGAGGATGAGGACGTGGACGGGTAGCATGACACATCTCTTCTCCTTTGCTTTGTGAAATTGGTGGTGGTTTCGGTATCAGGACGCCGGTAGTCTCTCGTCGTCTTGGTTGTGACTTTTATTCCGGTAGCTTCTTGGGTTGAGCTGCTACGCGGCCTGCGGCGTGCCTGGCTCAGCGGCTTCTCCACCTTTTGTTTTCTTTGGCTGGGATCTCCAAAACCCCCGTTTGTTTGTTTCCTGTGTACCAGCAATTTCAGAATGTAAGCCTGTTTTTCTTGGCTGAGGTCTTGGTGTCCCTTTTTTTATTTATATATTTCGGGTCTCCAGTTGAGCCAGTATTTGCTTTTCAGAGGCCATAAAGCCCACATTGACCTGACCTGTCCATTTTTTTTTAAAAGGACATTGTGTTTGAATACTTTGTGACGATTCTTATCACTCAAAAAAAGCTCTTTTTTCCCAAAAAGCACAACTGTGTTCCAAAACATTTTTACCTCTGCCAAAGAGGTTATGTGTTCGCCAGTGTTCTGTCTGTCTGTTTCTTTTCTGTTTGTCAGCAGCATAACTCAAAAAGTTTGGGGCCAGATTTTCATCAAACTTTAAGCAAATATTCCAAGTCAACCGTACCATGAACAGAAAATTCAATTTTGGTCGCCACCTGGTGGTTTTATCTTGCACCTGCATACCTTTTATTTGTTTATATTCCTTAAGAATGAATATTACAGTTTCATCACTACCAATAATAATAAAAAAGCTGCTGTTTTATTATAGGCATTGTTTCATTCTGGCTTTTAATGAAAGTAAAAGTCCACAGGAAAGTCAGTACTGTGACCTTTCTATTAAAGCATACGAAAACTGTAAAAAAAAAGGGGTTCTACACACACATGGAGCAACAGAACTTGTTCAGTACACACGACTCAAAAGTGGAGGAGGAAATAGGCCGGAGAGAGAGAGAGAGAGAGAGAAAGAAATTGCACTTGATTAACCTCCGGTAACCCCATTTTCTGCCGCGGAGACTGGCTGTTGGACGGCACGCGGGCCGCGACCCTTATACGTCATACAGGACACACTTTCATTAAACAGCGACCCGGCGGGGTGACCCAGAGGTTGTCCTGACATTGGCACCGTCCACATCCACAAAACAGATAACAAACCCCTGCGCTGCTACTGTAGCCGGCAGTCAATACGCCCGCGGACACGGACGCTGGACGCCTGTAGGAGAAGGGGTTCCTGAATGAGACCAGGCTGGGTTAAGACCCCGGCCTGTCCGTCAAACTGCACCTGAGCGATTTGATTATCCTGGTCAGCCGCGTTCTACAGTGGAAGTCACACAACACCACATTTTAGTTGTTAGCAAGAAATCGTGTTAATTGACCCTGTCCAAATGGTTTTAAAAGGTATTTCTGACCCAATCCTGTCTTCCTTTAAATAAAAAAAGCATTCAAAATAATCAAATCTGATCATTTCCAAAATACTACTTGCTAATTCTCCTATCAGAAAGCAATGCAAAACAGGTAGCGCTCTTCTCATTTAAAATCAGTACTGTTGCTGGGTGATCAACATCCTTGAGCTGTAGTCATTTTATCCTTTTTTTACTTGCAAATTCAGTGGAATCCACACAGGTAAGCTGATGAAACTTTGAAGGGGAAACAATAGGATTTTTGACAAGGGATCAGGATTCAAATTAGATAAGTGGCTTCAATACTGCTGTCGATGCAGCTGATTATCAGCTGTGTGTATTTCAGGTGAGAATAATGCGATTAAACAGCAGTAGACACAGTATTTCCCTTCTGCCGTTGTTTCTTCAAAATATGCATGCATGCCTTTGCTGTTCGGCAGAAAGAAAAAAAATCACATAAATTAGATTCTAATGCATATTTATAACACTAAGGACACACACAAGCAGACAAAGCTTCATCTGTCTGCAAAAAAAAAAAGACTTATCTGCCTACGTACATCTGTGAAACAGTTTCCTGCTCTTCAAGTCAAACTTCTTCACTGTACTCTGACCTTTGCAGGTACTTTTACATCGAGTCTAATTATGCACATATTGTCTTGATGATTTACACTGTTGGAACAAATATTAAGATACTTAATTAAAAGCACCAATGCAATGATGGGAATTTACACCATTGCCTGTTAAAGTCCTGCATCAAAAAGTTTTGGCAGCACTGTATACTTTAATTATTAAAGTGAAAAGTCCCCATTTCATCCCTCTGATGTATTATTATAAGGGCTTCTAATAAATTGTTAATACACCAATGTATGAGCAGCATATTTCTGCTGTTGCTGTGGTTCTCAGATAAACCTGAGGGGTCGTGGGATGATTGATTGGAGAAGAACAAACACCAGAGTGATGGCGGAACATAGTTTATCCCTCTGTGGGTCTCCTGATGGTCGTTAGACCAAGAGTGTAATCTGACGCTTCACAATCCACCGGCTAGTCCTGTTTTCATGGACAAAGTGAAAAACACATCCAGCCGAGCTAAAAACATTCTTCATCTGCTGCCTGTGAGGATCAGATGTTCAGCCCATTGCATTATAGCAGTGAAAGCACTGTCTAATCTGCTTTTAATGGGACAAATTGTTCAGTACATTTTCATAATTTGTGTTGAAGACTTGATAGCCGAAATTGAAATGAACATTACAAAATATGAGTTTGAAAGGGGCAAATTATCTTCAGTAAATGGGAGATGCAGTTCGATAAATGTTATATTGTGGTAGTTGTTTTTTTACACCTAAAAAGGCGTTCATTTTTAGATGTAAAACTAATACAATGTGTGTGCTAATATCCAAACTTCCCAAATTCAAAATTACTTTCCAACCCTGATTTGACTCTCACTTTGAGTACAGTGAATGAGAGTTCATAGAGAAGAATCCATTCTCCGGGCCTATACCGCTGGGATACCCCAGGGGTCATTTCTGGGCCCGTTGCTATTTAACATGTATAACACCGAAGAACCTGAGAAATGTCCTGGGGTTGACTGATAAATGTATGCCGATCATATGGTAATTTATACATCCGCCAGAACTTCTAGCGAAGCCGCTGACCAGCTAATGGAATCCTTAAAGGACTTGTGTCTTCTCATCTGACACTGAACGAAAATAAGAGTTGCAATTTGTTTTAACAAAGTTTTAAAACTCTTTTTTTCCAGTGCAATTAAATACCATCAAACAGAATTTCCACCAGGCTATGTGTTTAATTAAATCATGTAATCTTTCTGGATTCCATTTTCCCCCACTTGACAATTAACATCAAACATCTTGCAGGAATCTCAGTTTTATCTCTGATAAGCATCTCTTCTTCCACCAGCATGTTAATTCTGTCTAATGATGTTTTATCCAACTCAACAAGAAAAAAAAAAAAACTAAATCAGGTAATCCCGATTTGATTACCAGTGATGCTGTCTGCTCCTGCTTTGCACAAGAACCCAATGAACTTCATCTTATTCAGAATGCTGCAGTCAGACTTGTAACCAGGTCTAACACAGGAAACACATCAGACTGGTTTTAAATTATAGTCTTTACATTGGTGTTTCTAGACATTTCCAAAATTTACCAACAACTACCTATATCTTATTTTAATCACTAACATGACCAGGGATGTACATTCCTGTAGTTAAAATTTGATTTGAATATTCATAAAACTTTGCTTATTGTGTCATACTTTATGCATCTAATACAGATATCACATTCATTTCACCTCACAATTTGGGGGGAATATAATTTAGTGAGATATGCAGCTGCAATATATTATAGTAATAATAGTATACAATAAGTGGAGGGTACAATACAAAGGGCCATCCTCCATCCTGCAAAATAAAAGAATACCCTAGGACCTACAGATCCAGTATCTTCACCTGCGGTACCACCTGAGACCAACCACCCGAACAGCTGATGCAACAGTCGGTTTGCACAAGTTCTACACAAATTGTCAAAAAAACATCCCCGAGGAGCTCATCTGCATGCTCATCATCCCCACCAGGGTCTCGCCCTGACTACAGAGCGTCAGAACTGACGTTAGCAAGCAAATGCTCACCTCGGTTGCGTTTGTCACTTCGGGATCACTGTACCAGGCAGATGGCAGACAGCATGTATGGCGTCATGTCGGTGAGCGGTTTGCTGAGGTCAGTGTGAACAGAGCGTCCCATGGTGGCGGTGGGCCATGGTATGGGCAGGCATATGCTATGGACTAGTGCATTTTAATGGTGTGAGGTTGAATGCACAGAGATACCTTGATGAGATCTTGAGGCCCTTTGTCATGCCATCCATCCACTAATTTGTTGCAGCTTGACAATGCATTGGCCCATGTTGCAAGGCTCTATAGAAAACCAGTTCTTGCATGGCCTGCACATTCAGACAATTGAGCATGTTTAGATGATCTGGAGCAAGTATGTTCCAATTGCTGCCAATATCGAGCAACTATGCACCAATATGCACTATCCATTGAAGAGATTGATGTGGAGTGTACCAACTTTCCACAGGCAACAATCTACATATGGGAAGGCATTGTGTCACGCTGCTTGATGGAAATCAATACCAGATCCTGGCTTGTTTCAGGGAATCCTATTCATGGCACCAAATTGCATCTTTCATGTACTCATTGTAAGAAAAACCCGTGGCATGGTTACCCAAGCTGAACAGGTCAAAGGTTAAAGATTAGACAAAGAGGGATCCCACTGCACTTTTACTACATGGTAACCCTCATCAGCGGACTTAATAGACAGCATTTGGAACAATAGACCATTATTTAGATACATCAAAGTAATTATTTAGATAATACTGAACCCCATGTGGAGTTTCGCAGCAGCAGATTCTACACAGTAAAAAATGTATGACTTGGCACCAATGTCATTCAAATTAGGACGAGTCAATGGGATTTTATTGTTGTGAGATGCAATAGGACTATATATTCAAAGGTGGCCATTTTGGAAAATGGCCGCCATCTCCATTTTTTAGGTGGCGGGTTTAATGAAAATATCTCCTATTCCCAATCTTGAATTTATATGCTCCAGTTTTGGTGCTTGTATACAGAAGTGAAAAAAAATCACAGTTATCTGACTGATTACTTGTCTTGTATTTTAGTACGTCACTTTGGATAAAAGTGCCTGTTAAATAAAATTGCAAATTGTATGCAGTAACCTGTGCATATGATCATTTTGGTAGTATGTATTTATAAAATAATTAATATAATATTGTATTACCATGCATTTTAATCAAATATTGTATTATTGTACAGATTAGCACATTCTTTAGAATTTATAAAATGCATTCTCACATCCAGAGTGTGGTACCCAGTTAGGCCACATGTCTATCCTTGACTCCCATCTTTCTCTTGCTTTATCTCTGTGATCATCTGATCACTGCCTACTTAATGCAGAATCTATATTAAGCAGCACACTGTTCTCCTGCCTGCATTGATGAAATGATTGCTGCTTAGAATAATCTGTGGCAGTGACTGTCATTACTTTGACGCTGGGATGAGCTTTGTGACTTTGTAGATATTTTTTTTTTTTCTTTCTGGAGGTGAACGCTGACAATTAATGATAAAACCTAACATGAACGGACTTGTCTATCTGAGAGTTACAGAAGGACACGGGCACTGGGAACATATGCTTTTGAAAGTTGACGTGTGTTTTCATGACTCCCAAAGACGGCGGCTGCCAATAAAAATAACTTCTTGCCTTTTCTTTGATTAAAGCAGCAGTACATTGACGACAGTGTCTTCGCTGGTAATACAGACCGCGCTTTGATTTTAGATTATTATTATACAATAGAACTATTTCCTAAAGGGCTATTTTTAATTTGGTTAAACTCACTCTGTGTTATGCGTATTGCGACCTGCGTAAGCAACCCACCGATTTGTTAATGATCCCTTAATCCCCCCTCATCAAGAATTGCCACAAGGACAGATCATCCCCCGACTCATAACTGAACTATAACGATTATAATCATAATAAGAATAATAACAAGCGAAAGCAAACCTTTTACTCAGCGAGGCAGACGAAGCAAGATAAATGAACAAAACAAGCACAGAAAATAACAATAGCGATGATTGCCTGGGGTGACTAGATGTAATTAGATGCCATAAGCATATATATATATATATATATATATATATATATATATATATATATATATATATATATATATATTAGTGCTTGGGTGTTTAGCAGCACACACAAACTGTGAATTGAGACCACCCACTCATTCTGGTTTGGTTTGGCCTCCTCTGTAGTGTTGCAGAACACAAGCCATTTAGAAAAATGGTTAATGGAAGAAAGAACTGTAACAATAATGGCTGCTAGTATTTTTTTTATATAAATGGACAAAAAAAATTGAAATATTAAGCTGAAACTTAAAATAACAATATAGGATCACATTAATTGATCAAATATCACTGCCAGATGAGCGTTCCCGAGGGTGGGGGTCACCATACTGAATTTTGATTCGTGTCTATATGGAATTGTAGACGGTGGAGTCCAGAATGGCAACCAGGTTTTATACCTCCGGGAAAGGGGAGACAAAGAAGATCTCAAAGCCTTCAAACAGCAGAGCCTTGGGGGCCACAAGCAAGGCTACATGATATTAATGGGCTGCCCGGGCCATCCACCGTGGTGTCTGGGGGGGGGGGGGGGGGGGGATCCGAGCCCATGTGGATCGATATCATGTCAGTCGGGGCTGGTGCACTCAACTTCTTCTGTCTTTACGTTCCTTTAAAGTGATGGTATGTTGTTGCTTCGTCTGGGACGGTAGAGAGTTGAGGACGTGATGTTCAGAATACAGCCGGCGCACTGGAGATGGGGGAATTGTATCTGTGGAGCAGACCAGATCCAGCATGTTGACCTTTTGGCATGGGGGGGGTACCTCGAGCATGCTGCGTGATCCTTTAACCCCACATCAACAGGGCTGAGGCGGCTTGACGGAGCGAGGTACAGACATGCTATGTACCACGGGATCATGTTATCTAGCTTTTTTTTCCCGTTTTGTTCTGGATTGTCAATCAATCCTAGTGGTCAAATTCTGATTTGACCACTTTTTTAAGCTTTGCCATCAATACCTGGTGAAAAAAGGCAAACCGCCTTGACAATACCGCTAAAGTCTGCTCTAAAATAATTGGAGCCCAGCAGAGTGACTTTAAACACTCTCTGGAAGAAACGTTTACTTCAGAAGGCCAAATAAATATCATTAGCCATATGCTGTCTAGTGTCTAGTGACAGCATGCATGTCCAGTTCTCGCTGGTTCCATCAGGACGGTGCTTTCTGCCGTCTCCCTGCAGCAGTGTTGCACAAACCACATTTTGGCTGTTTTTATCGCGTTTCCTTCGTTCCTACCGATGACTATGCGGTATAAAAGTGTAAATGTGGCCGGTTCTATCATAGATGCCGGGTTGCCAGGTACCCACTTGGATATTCTCGCTAACGCCACCTATTTATGCCTACCATCTATGTGCACAGGGTTCCCAGTCACTAATAAAGCTAATCTAGCATGATTAGGGACATCAGTGGTTGACAGTCTCTATGAATGTCTCCTCATTAACATCCATCACTCGCACAAAGCTGTCATTTACTAATCTAACTCATCTAACATCACTTGAGTTCAAATTTAATGCTCCAAATATTAAATTTAAAGGTGTTTTTGTCCGAGGATGCACACAACGACTCTGCTGAATAATAATAGAAATAATTATAGGAATACAACAGCCAGGAGCGGATCTTTCATTCTGGTGAGGTGCCACAAGTTAGTATAGAATTCAGCATTTAACATGTATGATTTAAGGAATACTACAGATACAAGGAGACACAACGGTGGTATTGACATAAAAAAATGTAATTACGAATCTGTCAGCTGCTGATATTTCAGAGCTGCGGTCGGTCACAGATTATAAATAATGAAACCAGATAAGGGATCAATGTGTCAGGTGGCCTAGAATAACATACTCATGCTTTGATACCAGGAGATGGGAAGGTGAGATGGTAGGTTAACAAATGGGATTGCACCCTCCCTCAACGACGCAGAAAATCAATAAAATTGGCAGCCAGATGTCATAATATTGTTACTGTACATTGTCCAGAAGGGTCTTTTATTTCGGTCTTCAGTAATATTGAGGACTAAAAAAAGCGTAAATATAACCACTGCAGGAAAATGAAATTCAGCTGAAAGGTCCTTGACTTGAGTTCTCTTATCAGTATTTCCACTTTTCTTCCACTTCTATTGTTAATAATGTTTACTTTATTTTATTTTTCTTCTCTAAAATGTTATAGAAACTATGTATCTCAACCTCCCAGCATTGAACCCCATTTCGGAAAATGGTGAAAATCAATGAATAAATCAATGTTATTTGTGTCACGAATCACACGCATGGATATATTACAACAAAATATTACTACATCGGGTCTGTAGTCTATTCCTAACTTGGAAAATTATCTTTTTAAATAGAAACACATCATATGTGTGATTCACAGCACAAATCAAATGGATTTGGGAAGTTGTCTCCCACCATTGACCTCCATTCATATTTTCTTTTTTTTACTAGGTTCCCATGGGGTAACGGGAAGGCGGAAGTACTTAGGCACACAATTGCTTTTTTCTTTGGATAAGTAAAGGAATTAAGCACTTTTTTTTTCCTCCCACCACTGCTGTGCGCGCGCACACACACACACACACACACGCACACACACGCTGAAAGTGTTTATAACAGAAGGCCTTTAGCAGCACCCAATTTCTCTTCACCCTCGACTGTTTTTCTGAGGAAGCTGCGAGGGCTTCGGGGGTTATGTTGTTCTGAAATCTACGTTGGCCTATTGCACTCGCATTTGCATAATAATATCAACTATTTTAGAGACAGTGCTTATACATGCTGAAGCACTACTTAAGTCTGTGTGGGCGTGCGGTTTGTTCTCGCTCTATGAGAACTCGCCTGTTCCTGCCTTCATAACACCTATAGTGGATTATATAAACTCTCCAAACGCAGTGTGTTATTTACAAGAGAAAACAAGTCGTTGTAGTTATAGTGACTTTAAGCTTCACTTTTTAAACTCGACATATTGACTAGCATTGCTGTTTTTCTAATAACTAACTTTTTAAACAAATACATCTTAGTCTAACATAGCAATGCAGCAGAGTCTAAATAAAGCTTTACAGAGATAGTTGTTTTTGGACAATTAGCCAAATATGTTTCTGCATGTATCTGAAAAAACAACAAAAAAATATGTGTAAGCCTCTTAAAATGTTATTGGATGATGCAGCAATGCATTCCCAGTGAATACTCAAGTGTTTCAATGAAAATTTTCGTAATTAATTTATTGTAAATTGTCATAGGCCCAGGGTTCCTATGTCTTAATGTTGTATAATCATAAAATAGAGCCTGAAAATGCTTGTGATTTAATTTAACATGTGCACACCTTGATTCAGACATGTGCACATTTCGATGCAGTTGGTGAGGCGGTGAAATGCAACCTGTCTCACCTACAGCACAACATAGATGCTCAATAAATGATGTCAGGAAGGTTAGTTTGATTCCTCCTGATAAAATAAAGCAAAATAATGACTCAAAGTGTGATTATCCTTTGTAGAAATCCAAGATCATCATAGATTACCTTTAAAGTATAGTAAATAAAATTATATCTCTCTAATACTGTACAAATATCAACACATATGATTATAGTTTTATGTCTTTTTGTGTGTCAAAGAGCTGCTGTTAACTACAGCTCATAATCTTCATCCAATTTTTTTGCACTGCGAGAACAAACAAAAGATTTTACTTTAGGTATAAATAGAAATTATAACACCGGGTTAAGCATCTTAAAGCGTCTTTCTAACGTTATAATCCACAGGAATGTGTGTTGAACTTTGCTTTTGGTTGCAGACGTGACTCCGCCACGTCCGCCGGTGGCCGCAGCGATCCTTTACCGGCGCCGCCTGATCGCAAGTGACAGGGAAGAAGGGGCGAGACGCCGAGTCCTGACACTGATTGCTCCGGCGTCTCCGCAGAGAGAGAGACTGATTGGCGTGCTGAGAGCTACTCATAGATCATTCATGGCTCCGTGTGGGCGACTGAGGGAACGTCGCCTCCGTGTTTGGACTCACTTAATATGTCAAGTTTGTTTGGGCTGACACTATTCTCATTTTATTTTTTTTTAATATGCTTTTAAGGATGGGTTTTTCACTGATTTTGCACCGTATGAGGGTTTTAATGCATGTTACCATAAAGGAAAATTACAAAGTGAGACCACCATCACTTCAAGAACACATCTCATAATATTAAATAAAAAATAATACATCAGACGTTTATAGAACTATTTTCCAAGAACACAAAAATGCTATCCTTTAATGTTGTTGTACATGTAAAACACATAGGATAGTGAGAAACACAATTTCGATTCCTTTGTATGTCAAGTACATGTGAAGAAATTGACAATAAAATTGACTTTGACTTTTATTCTTGTAATTTATTGTTCTTATTCTATTTTAGCAAATTTTATATGCTATTTTTTAACTGTTATTTATATTTGTCTTGTCTAATTGTCCTATAAAAACCATTTTTTTATCATGCACTTTTATATTCACATTCTATGTAAAGCAGTTTGAATTGTTCCTTTTTATTCCTGAAAAGTGATATATATATAGTATATGGTATATAGTTCTCTTATCAGTATTTCCACTTTCCACACATATATATATATATATATATATATATATATATATATATATATATACACATATATACATATATATATATATATATATATATATATATATATACACATATATACATATATATATATATATGTGTATGTATATATATATAGAAGTGAAAGAAAAAAATATATATATAGATAGATATATATATATACACATATATATACATATGTATATATATGTGTATATATATATAGAAGTGAAAGAAAAAAAAAAAAATATATATATATATATATATATATTCATAAGTGTGTGTGTTTTGCATTTATTTTAACTTTGTGCAGCTTGATCATAGAATCAATAAACATGTTGATGGGCAGACTAACATGTTTAAATATATGCATACTTATACATGCGCAGAGTTGTTTTACTTTCTGCTTTGTCGCTTTCCCGCGTTCACCTTGTGCCTTATGGGCCCACACACGCCACCTGTTACTTATTCATGTGAAACTGACAAATAAGCAGCTCTGCCCTCACCAATCAACGGATCAGAATTAACCACAAATTGACCTCTGATAGACCACAAGAGCCAAGAAAAGGAGGGGGAAGAAGCCCCGGCGAGTCACTATTAAGATTGACACGGCGTCGGTTTCCACAATGACACGCTTGAATAGCCGCCATGATGGCGACACGGCATAAACACCAGATGTCTGAACAGATGAGCGTTTTTTTGTTTTTTTTTTGTCCCCCAAGAAAAAAGGAAAGCGTGTGAGCTCACGGATGTGTTTCAGAATCTGAGAGTTGCCATCGCCCAATCGTTTTTCTTTTTTTTTTTTTTATTCCTCCACCTCTAATGATCTCCGCCAGGAGAGCGAAGCCACTTCTGAATGACTGACGTCTGAGCCGGAGGGATTTTGATGTCAAGCGCCGGAAAAAAAAAAAAATCCCGCGATCAATAAGCGGCACGATAAATACAAAAAATAAACAAATCAGACTGCTTCGCCCCCTGAGGGATTGAAAGGAAAAAAAAAAAATATGCAAATGTTTCCTGACAGTTTAGTGCGTTAGAACTAAATGCAGTTGTGTGATGTTCGGCTGTGTCGACGTCAGAGACCACCTTATGCCGGTTTGACCTTGGCCTGTCAAATCTGAGCATCTCCGTGTAAACACGGAACAGCTGCTGCTCGCGGGTCGAAAGTCAACGAGGAGCTGAACGCGAATCCCTCTAGAGACGTCGCAAACTCTACACCTCGCGTGGCTGTGATGAAATGGAGGTAGGAAAAAAAAAAACTGTTTTAATAGGCAGAGAGATGAAAGATTTGGCGGCGGCCATTTAGCGATGAACACAGAATCTGTATTATCACTAATGGGTTTTACAAACTTTGAGCGAAGTCCTTTTGGATTTACTCTTCCCAGGGGAGCTCCCTTCAGGTCGAGCAAGTTACTTCGACTTTCTGAAATAACTTGAAGTCTTGAAAGTCACGTAAACGATGGAAAACTATAGTTTATTACAACCTGGGTTGCTGTTTGATTTAGATTAGAATTCGGCCTACCTATGATGGTGAGGACCATTCTAAGGTTAACCTGGAGTCACTGAAGCTCACATTAACACAGAGACAGTTCAACTAATGATAACCCAGAGCTGATGAAGTTAATGTTCACCTGGAAATTAACTCTGGAAACAATACATCCTAATGCAGGATGTACAAATAGCCAAGCCCAAGTAACCCAATGAATACAGTGAGTCTTATAAATGGTAGCAAACACTTAGAAAAAAGAAGAATTTACTGTATTTCTATCTTAACCCATAAGGACCCACAGAACATTGCTTCCCCAGACTCTTTCTTATGAGGCTTTATGTCTGAACTTAACTCATTAAGTCCCAAAGTGACATTTACTAATCATCCTAATATAGAATATGTTTACCACTAATGCCCAATGTTACATATATATATATATGTATATATGTATATATATATGTATGTATGTATGTATATATGTATGTATATATATGTATATATATATGTGAAAAAAAAGAAGAATTTCAGACTTTATAACAAAACATAAACCTCACTGTAGTCACTGTCACTTTTTCTCTTCACACACATCCTGCACCTTAAGTGTGCGTTAGCTATGTATGTGTACATGTGGGTATGTGCGTGGATATGTATGTCCATATATATATATGCAAATATGTGTGTATGTGTACGTATGTAGGTATGTACGTCCATGTATGTATGTATATATGCTTTGCTTATGCATACTTTTTTTCTTACTATTTATTAGCATTTTCTCTCCATTCTGTCGATAATGCATACTGTGTATGCGGATCAACAAATTCTGCGAATTTGTACATTGTGTTGTGTGTTTTTTTTATTTTTTTATAGTTTTTTTTATCTTCTTCAACTTTATTTTTCTTTTTCTTTATCTGTAACGCTGCAGTAACACACAAATTTCCCCGTTGTGGGATCAATAACGTTTTATCTATCTATCTATCTACATACATACACATATGTATATATATATATACATACATATATACATATACTGTATACATACATTATACATACATACTTACACACACACATACATTGATACATGTATATCAAAATCCAGATCTTTAAGAATTAAAAGTATTATACTGAAAAATTAAATAAAACATACTTGTTCTAGGTGGCTCACTTAATCTATGGTATAATCCACATCATTCTGAGTTCTTTTGTTCTAAAAACAAGGAACGTGCAAATTGAAGTAGCCGCTTCATTCACGAGTGTTTTTCACTGTAAAAATCGGCGGAATTAAGGCACACATCCGAACCCTCCACGAAGCCTCTTTAAGTTGCTAATTGTGAGTAATTACGGCCCGCCTCTCAGTCCACCTCTGAGTGGGTAATGGGGGCTTCTGCGTGGGCGGTAATACAATGTCCCACTTATTAAACGCCGCACCGTCCCCCTCCCTTGACATTCACCTTCCTCGCTGAGGGGGTGTAATAAGCGGGGCCTATTTTTCAGAGATGTCTCCCTTTATTGGCGGTGACCAGGAAAATCGCCGCGGCAGAGTCGTTTAAGGATTGGACGTTGGGTTCGGGTTTATTTGCGGGACTAAAATTGTGTTTAATCAAGTGAAAAAAAAGCCTATTTAAAAAAGGTGACATTGACCCTCATTCTCTATGTGTCATACAAGAAAAATAGGAAAATTAGAAAACTTGTCTTCCTCTCATGTCTTCATCTAAAACTGACTGATTTGCCACTTTCATCTGTGGGGTTAGGCATGTCATGGATGCCTAAAGGTCACATATTTTCCTCTTTTGTAGGCATTTAACAAAAAATGTTTATAAATCTGTGATATTTTCCTAAAAATATGCATTATTAATGAGCGCCTACCCTGATTGGCTGCAGCTGTGGGGCTCACCTTCACCCCCAGCCAATCACGATACTGAGTATTATAATAAATAATGTTCCCTGACGCAAACAAAGGGTTGGTCATGGTCGGTGCATTTCTCACATCACCATTAACATTAGCTCAACCTCCACCACATTTAGTCATAGCAGCAGTTTCTCCTTCCTTCAGTCAAAATAGACAGAAAACAGAACAATAACACAACACAAACATACATAGACCTCTTGTACCACTACCAATTTTATACAGCAAGACCCAGACTGTGACCCACAGAAAATAAAATAACACAAAGATAAATTATTCACAAATACATTATGGGTATTTTGAACAGTTCCTTCAACTCATAAAAAAGGCTAAATGTTAAATAGTCCACAAAATGAAGTTCCAAAAAAAAAAAATATATATATATATATATATATATATATATATATATTACATTTAAATAAGTGTAAATATATCTAAACTACATAGTACAAATGTTGTATTATTTAATGAAATTCAATTACAATGTATTAAATCCACCTGATTATTATTATTATTATTAGTAGTATAATAATAATCCAAGGTTTTAAGGGTCAAATACTAGACTTGATTATGTCCATCCATCCATTGTCTATCCCGCTTATTCCCTTTCGGGGTCGCAGGGGTCTGCTGGAGCCTATCCCAGCGCGTTAAGGCGAGAGGCAGGGATACACCCCAGATGGTCGCCAGCCAATCGTGGGGCACACACACCATTCACACACCATTCACTCTCACACTCACACCTATGGGCAATTTAGAGTTTACCAATTAACCTGAGCATGTTTTTTGTATTGTGGGAGGAAACCGGAGTACCCGGTGAAAACCCACGCAGACACGGGGAGAACATGCAAACTCCACACAGAAAGGCCCCAGACCCAGGCCGGTCTTGAACCTGCGACCTTCTTGCTGTGAGGCAACAGTGCTACCCACCGCACCACCGTGTCGCCCGACTTGATTATGTGATTTTAGATTTTTATTTTTTTTATTTTTCAAACAACCCATTTTCTGATTTACTGATCATTCTTTAATTTACAACTGGGACTAGGTTTTCCATCCATAAACCAAAGAAATCCATTAGGAGGCTGGTGAAGGGAATCCAAAACCCAGAAACCAGAACATCAGTGTCATATCTTATCTATCGCTTTGTCTGTGTCTTTTTTGTCTTGTTTTAATGGAAATTGGCATTTTACAATGAAAACTTCATCTGTAAGCTGTTTTTTTTCTGGTATATTAATCTTTAACAAAACAACATCCACAGACTCCCAGTAGTCAAATGTGCAGTGAATCTAATTGCACATCTATTGGTACATTCACGTTTGGCTGAATTAAAGTCTCCCTCAGTGCTTGATGATAAATGACTGTTCTCTGAATGTTGCTCACTTATATTTGCATATGAGAGCACTAATGTGCTGCAGAGCAGCGGCTGCACCCGCCTCTCAACGGACACACAAAGCCGCCTCAAATAAGAGCTGTCACAACATCAATGCCTGCATTTAGAGGAAGTTGTTTAGTTATTAAGCAGCATTGATTTTGTCATACAGAGGGACTGCTCCCTCTCTCCCTGCATCTCCTCCCTTTTCCTCCATTCGACTTTCACACCCAGAGCAGTCTCTACCTCTTTATATTCTAGTGTATTGACATTGATTCATTGTGCATATGAGCTGATGGAGCTCAGTCCGTGTTTGCAGGAGCAAGGGCTTGTTATAGATTTTTCATCGAAACGAGGAAACGTATGGCGAGAGATGGACAGCAGTCAACTGTTATCCTGTTGCTGCTCTTAAAATTCCTAAGACTTATTCTTTCCTCAGCCATTTTAAACTTAAACGACCGGCTTTAACACAACTATAACACACATATTCAGTTCCTATTGATGCAGTTTCTGAGACTTCATTGAAATGAATAGCGGAGTTCTTCTAAATGCTCCCCTTCTGCGTCTCAGCTTGAACAAACCACCAGGAAATCTATCTGGAATGGATTCTGAGCAGCACTTAGCATAATGCTAACAACTCATTTCAGAGAAACTATGGCATTCCCATCTGGAGTCACTCTGGGATTGGACGTCTGGTGTGCTGCTTGTCATGAAGCACTCATTCTATCGAATTCACGATCGATACACGGTCCCTTCGGTCCCCAGCTGTACGCATACCTGACAAATTTGAGGTTGATCTGCTGAACAGTTTTCAAGATTTACTACAATTCAAGATATGTGAATATCATACAAGATTCCATCCTTCATAGACAGATGCTGCTGCAACAGCGGATGGCTACAACATTTGAGGACATTTTGAAGTGAGTTTTAGCTAGAGAAACACTGTATGAGATATCAAAAATTGCAAATAGTTACTTTTTCTGGTTTGGTGCAGAGATTTTCTGTACAAAATTTGGTGAAAATAGCTCAAAACTTGCAGGAGGAATAAAGGAAAAACAGACTTGAACATATTTCCAAATAACAGAAGATCGATATACATGCAAAGAGTGTGATTTAAATGCATAGCTATACATTCCAGGAAATACTTCTGAGACTTATGCAATTAAAAACTTACAGGCTACTAGTATATTTTTTGTTATGGCGCCACCACCTGGCTGGCGACAAATTCAACAATGCACTTCCTCGGATTTCCCAACAATGTATCCAACAAGGAAGCTGATCAGATGGTTTTCCTTTGATTATTAATGATTAAAAACATGATTTGTTTAGCTTACATTGGTTTTGTGCATTCACTTTCACCAAATCTCCCCCTACCTCCCATTATCTACCAGGCGCAACCTTGAGAAAATCCACTGTCCTTCCCCAACCAGCCACAACTTAAGTAGTACTACAAACACAAGCAAGGAGTTTCTGGTGTATTTCAAAGGACATCTACTCCTCTGTTGTCATCTTCTGTTTTATAATTACGTTTAATGGCTTATTAATTCTGTCATCCTGTGATAACAATGCAGAGATCTGATACTGGGCTCATTAACATGTAAATGCATGGGAGTCTGGTAATGGGATTGTGTATACTATAGAGATGTCACCTATTCAATACTGGGAGAGGACATGCATCCATCCTTGTTGATTCTAAATCGGCTGTCAGTCAAGAGGACACGTGAATCTGTTCCAGGGTATGTTTAATGTAGTGTCTAATTGTAATCATGTCACACTCATTATGTACTCCTACAACAATGTCTGTTTTGTTGTAATTGGAATGATTATGTGAAAGGACAAGCAGGCCATGATTGTTGGTGGCTATATTGTATGTGCGATTCACTATTTTATCCACGTAGTTATCTGGCTTTGTAGGTCAAATCCAGTTGTTCTCATTTGCCTTATTTGATGTCTCATTAGTCCTTTAGATAATCTAAACGGATCTGCATGTGAATATGGTAAATATGTTGGCAGGTGACAATTATTTTGTGACCAGAGCCACTTGCTATTCACGCAAACATAGTATTGGCCAATCGTGTTTTAGCAGGCTGTGGTTGCTATGGTCATTAACAAGCAACAAGTCTGTGGAAACCTGTGCCGAGGCAGAGCCAATGGCCAAAGAGTATACTGGTACTTATGGTAGTTTGTTGTACAGAGGGCATTGACTGACGAACAGAAGCGAAAGTCCTGGACCTCTATCTACTGGTTCAGGAATATTGGAGCTTGCCCCCAGAGGCTAATCAGTCATCAGATCATAAGCAATGACTATCAAGATTGGTCCTAAGGTCACCAGGAAATGGTCTGCTACCATGAAAGAGTCTGTCCATTCACTATTTCTGTTGGGACGCTAATATAATGTTTATAATTGTATTGTATTCTGTTTCCCCATGGTCCAGTTACAATGACTAGATCTGTTAACTACCATCTACATCAGAAAGATATTTTCTTTATTCAGTGTTCAACCTTTATAATATTATAGACAGGATAAAATGAGTATATTGCCTTTGACAAGTAAACATATTCTAGTTAAATGTTATTCTGTGTCACGTGAGACTGAGCATTCCCATGTGTTTGGCAGAAACTATGATTTCCTCTATTTCACATTAGGATGGTTAGCGTGGTTGGAGACATTTTCTTTGCTGTGATGGGTGATAGTAGCCTCCTTTCTAACACACAAAAAAAACCTGACTGGCTGTGGCTCGCCACCAGAAATACCAGGCGTGATGGCGGGTAATTGGTGGCAAACATGCCCAGTGCTGAAGCTGCGTGCCAGGCCGGCGGACCGCTGGGTGGCCCGGGCCGGCCAGATGCTGACTGGCAGCGTGTTGGCACTAGAGCTGTGTCAGTGCAGGTGTTGATCAAACTGAATTACACTGTGGGTCTGGAGCTGGAACAGGTTTCCATTGCAGCTAGCTCTCTTCAAATAATGGCTTAAATGGTACAGTGTAAAATTTAGCAGCATCTACAGACATTAAAATGGGAATTCATAAGTGTGTTTAAAATAGGATATAATTAAATCAAATCAAGAATTGATGTTTTTTTATTATCTTTGATTGAGGTTTTCCGCCATAGGGCCTGCCATGTTGCACCTCCATATCTGTACAGGAGACTAGGATAAAAATACAGAATAATGGATCTAGCAATGGCTATTCCCATAGACTTTCCTATACGTCAGGGTACTTTCTGTTGGTTGTAATCCACACTACTAGATACACAGAAACTACACACTGTACCTTTGACATGTTCAGAATTTCAAATCCTGCTGTTTTGTCATGCCCCGCAGTGTCTGACACTGATATGAAACGGTAGCCTTTATCATCAATATGCAACTTAACAGGCTTTCACCTTACTCCAAAGCAAATCCATCAAGAGACACACCAGGAGCAGCTGTGTTAAGACATGTGAATATCAGGCAAAGGGACTCAGTAGCAAATATCAACACAGGAATCTCGACGCCTCAAAAACTGTCTCTATACTTTTATACAGAGATGGGCTACGGCAAATTACTCAATAACTAGCAAAAACATGTTTCAGGCACAAACCAGTGGACTCGCCATTCAAGCAAGCTTATTAATTAAAAGTTCCTACATGATAAAATGGGATTCTAGAACAGCATTCCCAATTACATTAAAAAAAGCAAAGGCTAAATGGTATGAGGTCCATCCATTTGACTTTGTGTTTCCAACAAATGCTTCTTGTGTAGAGAAGGGTTATTTATGGTTCAGCTCTAGCGTTAGATGTGAATGTCATCCTTGATCTTTCTCTGGTTGTTCACTGACTGCTGGTCAATGACGTTTGACCTCTTCTCAGTGGGCGAATTGTGTATGTACAGCTGTCTTTGAGCACCACACCAACACCCAACACACTTGACACAACTGGAGTAAAAAAAAAAGTCTGCTGATAAAGACCATGTGACAGGGTTGAATAAACTGTAAACTGTCCTCTATGAGTAGCAAAGGCAGAAAGTTGCTAACAAAACTACTGTAGCAGAACATAACCTTGAAGAAACTGTGACTCCTTCACAATAAATTAATAAGCATAACTTCTAATATTATAATTAAGTAATTTCTAAGGTTTTAGTATGAGGGAGCAAATGCAGGAAATGTTAGCCGACCAATAGGAACAAAGTGGGCTCCCCATAAGACAGGCAAGTGTGATTGAAATGGTGTTCAGCCTCTTCCTCTTCATTCTGCACACGCTCCCCCGCGGACAAATTCTAAACGGCCATGCCCTCCATTTCCATCGTTACACCGCTGCCACCTAACTCCACCTTTACCCCACGCCCCAACCATCCATACCACCAAAATCCTCATCATTAGCCATCATTAAATGGGCTCAACCCCACCACCCAGACATTCTTCTTTAACAATGATTGTCTATCCTCGTCCCGTCCACCCATGTCTGAACCTCGAAATCCTTCTTGACCCCACCCTCTCAATCATATATTTCAGGATATATTCTATTTAGTGTCATAATCAACTTTCCCTGTTCAAATGTATTGTTTCCATCATGTGCACAAACAATCCATTGCATGTCCGTCCATTTTGGTAGAGGCATCCTGATCTTTTTTTTCCATTGAAGGGTTTTTTAGGGAGTTTTTCTAAGGACAGGGGTTGCTGTGTTGCTTTTGTGCAAACTTCAAAGCCCATTGGGGCGAATCTGTGATTTGTGACTTGGGGCTATACAAATAAAATTGACTTGACTTGACTTGACTTGAATCCCGCCACATGTCAACATCACCGAACTGCCTTCTTTTATCTTGGGAAACCACTCGCCCCCCTCCCACCCGCCTTTCACTGCCGTAATCCTAACCCCTGCCCCTCATACCTTCAAGACTTGTTTACTGCAATAACATCCGCTGTGGTTCACCCAACGAAATCTTCAACAAACCTCAAAATGCTCAGAATTCCTCTGCCCGCTGAGGACACATCACCCCTATCCTTCATAACCTTCGCCGGCTACCAGCAGAATACCAGATTTACTCAAAGCCCTGGCAAACCCGGCCCCCTCCCACCTCTCTGACCTCCTCTGGCACCAGACCCCTACCCGTCTGCTCAGGTCCGCCGACACCAACTTCTTGGAAATCCCAGGGACCGAGCTCCGGACCTGGGGTAACGCGGCCTTTTTCAGTTGCTGCAGCCTCCCTCTGGAAACACCTTCACCATCCACACCTGTCAATCAACCACACTCAACCTCCTTCACACGGGCCCTCTTTAACCTTCCTCCCATCCAACTCACAGTTCAAGTTTTAAAATTTAATCACATACCTTCCTGCGTTTCACTGTACTTTTCTATGTTTTATTCTGCTTTGAACTTATTAATGACTTCTAGCATTTTATGTATGTAAAGTAACTCTGGGTGCCCAGAAAAGTGCTGCATGAATTAAATATAAAATTATAATATATGACAAAAAGAATCATGCACAGCTACTCTAGTCAAATCTTAAACTGAAATATAGAAATGGGAATAAGCATACTATGCTATTGACTAAATGTTTTTAAAGCATGATGATGACTGAAAATACAATTTAGCATTTTAAATTGATATTTTTTTAATAAATTCAGCTATATTGTCCTTTCACTGTTGTTATTTACACAGTTTATGAGAATAATCAACTGTTTGCCGCAGTTTACTTCCTCCTTTGTGCGCTCCACCAGCGTTTGACAAAGCGACAACCGTGAGCTGTTATTACAGTGAATGACTTTCTGTCCTTTCACTCTCTCGTCGTCCCTGCTTCGCTGCGACTCCCTTCCGCTGCGGCGGTAAATCATATTTAATTATCCACATCATCGTTTTTACAAGAAAACCCCAAGCAGTCCTCCCGAACCTCAAAGGCCTGTCTCGAAGCAGCCACCGTGCCTATGTCCGTAAGCAGCTGGGCTTTCTTGCAAAAAAAAAAAAGAAAATGGTCAATGAAGACTTTTGATGAAGTATTTGTCCTGCTGAGTGAGTACTTCCACTTTGTCAGGCGAAGTATGCTAATTACCCTGACCGCTGGACCTTTGTCCAAATTATAGAGCCGGAGAAACGCTGCGCTCTGCAAACCGGGTGTCAGAAGTCAGACCATTAGAGGAGGCCGTCCTCACTGCAGGCAGGTGTGTGGACTGCTAAAAAACCAGAGCTCTCTGAAGTAGCTCTGCCTCTGTCCAATTCATTAATGCACCTTTATTTAATGAGCAGCATGCTGCATCTCTCAGCCTTATCCAGGCTGTCCTCACCCACTGTTCAGACTTACTCCTATATACATGTATATACTCTTATATAACCAGGCAAATGAGACCAGTGATGTTTATCAAAGTCGTTTCTCCGTGACAGACGCCCTCATTCTAAATGCTAAATGGATGCAAAATTTGTTGACACATTTTCACTGATCATTTTAACCCAAACCTCGATCGTTCTCTGAACATATTACCTTAACCACAGCGCTGCCTCTAAAACAGCATGATAATATACATAAACAGCAGTTATGTGCCTCGTGCAGATACTAAATGATGCCTTGCGTAGCAAATCCCAGTGTCCAGTGGTGGAACGTAACTAAATACATTTACTCAGCTTCTCTGTTTAAGTTCAGTTCTGAGGTGCATGTACTTGACTTGAGTATTTTCCATTTGCTTAGTTACTTTTTAGATGACTATTTAACATAAAATAATGCTGTTTAAATTTTTATTCTTTTCTTTTTTTATGTTAAGCTCTTTGTGTAAAAGCTGCTATAAAAAATGTATTTAACATGTTACATATAAAATAATATGATGCAGTAGTTGTACTATTAATCTACCTAATATTAGCTCCACATTAGTGAACTACAACATTAAAATATTCTCGTGTAAAATCACAGTCTTTAATAATGAGTATTTCTTTGAATCGTTGAATACAATGTAGATTCAGACTTTCTTCTTAAGTAAAAACTATTTGAATTCAGAATCTGTAAATACATATTTTTTTAGATTATCTACTTTTACTAATGTAAAGGATCTAAGTATCACTGCAATAATAACTAGCTATATGAAGATCTTATGGATTCCATCAGTTAGAGATGATGGAAATAAAATGCACAGTATTGCTACATATGTGATCAAATCTAGAATCTTGCATGATCCTAAAGGTTCACGCTGCAGGAACTTCTGCAGGATCATCTAATAGACCTATAGTCGAAATGCCTTCAGCCTCTTTTTCTAAACTTTGGTCAAACACTGAGCACTAAAATATCACCTACAAATCACCTTCATAACCCAAACCCCCCCTCCTCCTCCTCCTCCCCAAACACATCCAAACTATTTTATGGTCTGAGAGCCATAAAATTGTTTGGATGTGTTGGGAGGGTTTATGAAGCGCTGTGGTTATGGTCTGGTTAGACTTAGAGGAAAGATCATGTGTTTTTTTTTTAAATGATCATTTAAACACCCTTTAAAGTTACACAACCTTGATCATCATCAGACCATTAAAAGAAAAAAGAAAACTTCAGGCGTCTTATTGTGCAGGATGAGCCCGTCTTCGCCGTGGTGTTTATTGTGCGGCGGCGCGGCTTCATTTCCATTGAATCCTCCTAATTGTACCACAGGAGCATTGTTGGCGGGGAGCGCAACGAGGACGCCGGTCGGCTGGGGACGTCCTCGCTGTCCTCCACCGCCCTCCCGGGCCGTCCCCTCATCCCGCTGTTTACTATTCCGCTCCTGGTCCCAGCAGGGAACGCCGTGTCCCGCGCCTTTCCCCCTTCCCAGCTCCCGTCACCGTACGACCAAAGTCATTTACACTACAGAGACATGCTGGGAAATTGGGGAGGGGGGAGGGCGTAGGGGGGGGGGGACGCCGTTCCCCATCCCGGCTTGAGCGCGGCTCCATCCGGACTCCCAGAAGAAATTAAAAAACAGCCTAACTGGCGGCTTCTATCATGTCCTCATCCGTGCTCCCGTGCAACTGTGACAGTCCCCACCGGACGCTGACATACACGGGTGCCTTTTAAGTTCACAATGCTTCAAATAGAGCGATAGGAAAGTGAGCGCTCTCGCGAGGAACCCAGCAGGTGAGGGAGGGGTTGGGAAACGGGAGAAATGTAGCAGCATCCTGTGGGAGAATCTGATGCTCGTCCTGCTTTTTCATTGGAAAAAAAAAGAAAAATCTCCAAGTCATTCGGTCTATTTCCAGTCCTGAAAACCTGACTTTCCCCGAGATTAACTTCAAATAAAATGTCTTCACGCCCAACAAGTCCTCATACCTCAGCAGCTAAATAGGTCATTCGCCGTTTACATCCAGAAACAAACCGTATGACCTTTATAAAAAAGCTTTTCTGTCACCTCTAGGATTAATTAGTATAAGTCAACTAGTAGATTTTGTTATATCGCTGTGACAGGTTCAACATCAATCCATCAGGGTTTCTGTAAAACGTTGGTCAGGTCCAAACCAAACACTGTCACATCAGAGCGAAGAGACACAAGATCGAGCACACGACTTGCACTCCGTCTTCTGGGAGCGAAAGTAATGAACGTCTCACTTAGTCAGCGTCTTTTACGCATAAAGTAAATAAAATCTGTGCAAACAGAAACTGGGAAGGAGCCAGCTGTACTGTTGGTTTTATTAATGTCAGATCAGGATTAAAAGTCGACGCAGGGCCACGTGTTGTCCTGCCAGAAATTAAATTTTTACCCATTTTTCAGCCACAATTCTATGCTATGTTTTTTTTCTTTTTTTATATTCATTTTTTAGTCTACATCTTAAATTATCAATCATTTTATCCACCATCAGCCTTAACTGGGATAGCGTCTCCGAATTGCCTCAGAGAAATACAGATTTTTAATGTGAACCTGCTTTATGTGGTTAAGTTTATGCACAAAACACACTCATTCATCCTTTGGGTTAAAATCGTTGACAGTGACACGATGGGATGGTTCAACTTAAACCTCATGTTTAAATGTCCATTAAAAGTCCAGATGTGGAACAGGAATCTGCTGCAACTTTATGCAACTCCACTACATGGAGCAATGTATTAAATATGGCTGCAACTAACCACTAGTTTGATAGTTGCTTAATCTATCGATAATTAAAATGATTTATTGATTAGTTGCCTGGTCCATGAAATGGTGTAAAATATCACTTGATGTCTCCCAAAGCTGAAGATTCAACCTAAAATGCCTTTTTTTGACCAATAGACCATAATCCAATTTGGACATTTTCTAAAAAAGGTTCCAAGACGATGAATCAATTATCCAAATATTTGTCACTTAATGTAAGAGGTAGAAATGAATTTGCAGCTTTACTATTAAGCCACCTGCCCAACCCGTCTCCTCCTCCTAAGAAAACTTAATAGGACCGTCATCTGAACTACAGCAGCACTTCTGAAACATTGACATACAACATATGCACGGGTTTGCAGAAATAAAAACTGTTTTTCTCTGGAAAATGACTGATGACCTCTGAGAATAATTTGGTATCAAACAGCACCAAACATCATTATTTTGTAATTTTATTATTACTATACAGTACTACTCGGAAAATTAGAATATCGTGTAAAAGTTGTTTTATTCGGGCAATTTAACATAAAAGGTGAAACTAATACATTTTATAGTATTATTAAATGCAAAGTCAGATATTTCAAGCTTTTATTTGTTTTGATTTTGCTCATTAGAACTTACAGCTTCAGAAACCTGAAATTCAAAAACTCAGAAAATTAGAATATTGCTTGAAATGAATTTAAAAAAGGGATTTTAAATACAAAAATGTCAGGCCTCTGAAAATAAAATGTTGCATCTGTACTTAGTACTTGGTTGGGGCCCCTTTTGAACGAATGACTGCCTTAATCCTGCGCGGCATGGATGCTACCAGGTTGTGGCACATCTCCGGTGTTATGGAAGACCAACATGCTTCAATCGCGGCCTTGAGCTCTTCTTTATTGTTTGGTCTCTTCCCGTTCAGCTTTCTCTTGGCAATGCCCCACAGATTTTCTATGGGGTTCAGGTCAGGTGAGTTTGCGGGCCAATCAAGCACAGTAATCCCATGGTTGTTGAACCAGGATTTTGTACTTTTGGCAGTGTGGGCAGGTGCCAAGTCCTGCTGGAAGATGAAATCTGCATCCCCATAAAGCTGGACCGCTGAAGCAAGCATGAAGTGCTCTAAAATGTCCTGGTAGACAGCTGCGTTTATGCTGGACTTGATAAAGCACAGAGGACCAACACCAGCAGCTGACATGGATCCCCAAGTCATCACAGCCTGGGGAAACTTAACACTGGACTTCATGCATCTTCCATTTTGCGCCTCTCCGGTCTTCCTCCAGACTCTGGGACCTTTGTTGCCAAATGAGATGCAAAACTTGCTCTCATCAGAAAAGAGGACTTTGGACCACTGGGCAACAGTCCAGTCTTTCTTTTCTCTAGCCCAGCTAAGGCGCCTCTGGCGTTGCTTGCTCGTGAGGAGCGGCTTGACAACAGGAATACGACATTTGAAGCCCATGTCCAGCATCCTCCTGCGTGTCGTTTCTCTTGAAGCAGCAACTCCAGCTTGAGTCCACTCCTTATGAAGTTTCCCCACACTTTTGAATGGCCCTTTCCTGACCATCTTCTCCAGGCTGCGGTCATCCCTCCGGCTTGTACACCGTTTTCTTCCACACTTCTGCCTTCCACTTAACTGTCCATTAATGTGCTTTGACACAGCACTCTATGAACATCCAGCTTCTTTTGCGATCACTTTTTGTGTCTTACCCACCTTGTGCAGGGAGTCAATGATGGTTTTCTGCACAACTGTCAGATCTGCAGTCTTCCCCATGATTGTGAATTCTTCTAAACCAAAGACACAGGCTTTTTAAAGGCTCGGGACCCTTTTGCAGGTGTTTTGGATTACTTACCTGATTAGTGTGTGACACTTTGAGCCTTCAATACTGAAGCTTTTAACAGTATTCTAATTTTCTGAGTTTTTGAATTTGAGGTTTTCTGAAGCTGCAAGTCCTAATGAGCAAAATCAAAACAAATAAAAGCTTGAAATATCTCACTTTGCTTGTAATGAGTCTATAAAATGTATTGGTTTCACCTTTTATGTTGAATTGCATGAATAAAACAACTTTTACACAATATTCTAATTTTCCGAGTAGTACTGTATATATATGTAGATGCGTATCGGTTCAATATGCTTCTACAAGGAGATGCATCTGAGTGATAACCACTGATAACTCCCATTGAGAGAATGAAAACCATCAACAGAGCAAAATATGAAGCAAGATGATTGAACTGTGGAAAAATCGCCACTGCCAGGTGTTTGTTTTTTGCTTGTTTTGCAGTGATATTGGCTGTGTTTTCTGATGATAAAAAAAAGCCCCAGTCTTTTTACATTGTAAGCGAAGCAGAGGTGGGCCTGGACTATAAATTTGAAATAAATGAGAAAGGATTTCTGCTAAAGTTGGACTGGCATCGTCCACAGCCTCTCACTTTGTATCCCACCTGCCTCTCTTGATAAACCAGCTTCCCATAATCCAAACATAATGAAAACACAAAGAAAAAAGAAAACATGAAAAAAGGGAGCACATCTCAATTTTCTAACTTAAGGAGGACAGAATATGAACACTTCCCTTGTTTATTGGCTCATTTCACATTAACAGCATTTGAAATGTATAGGCTCAGTTGAAAGGAGAATACTTATGTTGTCCAGGTCCCATGTTCTCTTTGTTCTGTGATCTGGAAACAAAGGATCTTTGGGTCCTGTGTTTCAGAATTAAATTAAACATCCCAACTTATGTTTTTTAGACTTCAAGGACTAATCACAGGGACAAATCTGATTCATACCCGACAAGAGGAAGCTTCACAGCACACAGTTTCTGGCCATTAAGACTATACATTAAAAAGTAAAGCCTAAACCTAAGAAGCATTTTAAAGTAGTGTCATCATTAAATCCGTCTGGTGTCATAGTAGTGTGTGTATATCCAGAACATTTCTCTCTAGTCTTGTGTTGGGTTTAATACATAACAATTATACATGACATTTTTCTTTTGAGAAAAAAAAGGGAAGCACATATACAAAAGTCAGTTCGGCTTGAAATGCATGCTAATGTACCTTAAGTGACTCTTATTTGTGAAACACAATGATTATATCCAGTAGAGAAAGGTAGGGCTTGGAATTAAAAGAAAAAAAGGTTATGTACTGATTTTCTGGATAGCATTGGAGGCATGACTTTACAATGAATAGCCATTGTGTTTTTGTTTTTTTTAAGAGTGAAAGATGTGAAAAACTGGGATATTTTTCTCTAGATATAGGAAACATGTTCAGGGATAGGTTTAAGGGTTAGTACCCAGGGGTTAGGGAGGAAAATTAAGGGGGCAACATCTAGGGCTCTAGGGAACATAGAACAGAGAATGTATGACCTAGGGAACGTAGAACCTAGGGAACATAGGACCCAGGTAACATAGGACCCAGGGAATATAGGATGCATCGGACATAGGATCCAGGGAACATAGGACCTAGGTAACATAAGACCTAGAGAACATAGGACCCAGGGAACATAGGACCTAGGGAACATAGGATCTAGGGAACATAGGACCTAGGGAACATAGGACCCAGGGAACAAAGGACCTAGGGAACATAGGACCCAGGGAACATAGGACCTAGGGAACATAGGATCTAGGGAACATAGGACCCAGAGAACATAGGACCTAGGTAACATAGGACCCAGGGAATATAGGATGCATCGGACATAGGATCCAGGGAACATAGGACCTCCGGAACATAGGACCCGGGGAACATAGGAACCAGGGAACGTAGGACCTAGGGAACATAGGACCTAGGGAACATAGGACCAGGGAACATAGAACCTAGAGAACAAAGGACCTAGGAAAAATAGGACCCAGGGAACATAGGACCCAGGGAACATAGGACCCAGGGAACATAGGACCTAGGGAACAAAGGACCTAGGGAACATAGGACCTAGGGAAGTTAGGATCTAGGGAACATAGGAACCAGGAAACGTAGGACCTAGGGAACATAGGACCCAGGGAACATAGGACCCAGGGAACATAGGACCCAGGGAACATAGGACCTAGGGAACATAGGACCTAGGTAACATAGGACCCAGGTAATGTAGGACCTAGGGAACATAGGACTTAGGGAACATAAAACCTAGGGGACCCAGAGAACATAGGACCTATGGAACATAGGACCCTGGCACATAGGACCCAGGGAACATAGGACCCAGGGAACATAGGACCTAGGGAACATAGGACCCAGGGAACATAGGACCCAGGGAACATGGGACCTAGAGAACATAGGACCTAGGGAACATAGGTACACTCCCCATTAGTGTACTTGGTTATAGCAGAAAACCTGTTGCTCCCCTGTACACTGTGGTCTATGTATTAGGAAGAATACATTGTTCCTATAGTGTAAAGGGTTTTTGAGATCGTACAGCTTGAAACAAGTGTGGGGGGAGGAAAGAAGGCACATCATCTATCATTTTCTGTTTTAGTGCCAACAATTTAATTTGTTCTGATCCGGATCAGTGGATGAGCTGGTGAACTTGGTGTTTTTTTTTCTTTTTTTAATAAGGAAATAGTCCTTCTACTTGGTCACACAGGAGAGTTTGATTAGACTAGCGATCGCTATTAATCTTAATTATAATTTTTTGAAGGTACAGTGTAGGGATTTTTTTGTGACTAAGAGGCAAGCACAAGAAAACACAAACAACTTTACTCTTTACTTTTAGTTAAATATACAATTAAATACAGCTAAATACTGCAGATACACACACACACACACAACATTACAAGACACTTGGTGGAGTATAGAGATATTGCACTTGTACAGCTTATTATAGTTTATATTTAATATAAGTTTAATTGAATTCACCTATGTGAGGTAAAAGTCTGATAAAAAAGTGTATCTAGGAGGTCCAACAGCTCATGTGTCAAATTCAATCATATAAGGATAATAGAAATCCTTAGATAGATAAAAAAAAAGATAAAAAAAAAACAGTCATGGGAGCCTTCCAGTTACATTAACTTTTTTATTGCTAAAAAAACAAAAAACGTGCGTATGTTACTTAGACTCCAGAATTTAGGGAAAGAATCGCCACCTCCAGCACACCATCGGCTTAAATGCATACACCAGGGGCTAAAAGGCTTGACACGCCTTTTGAGTTCATCCCCCTCTATTTACAAATCTAATTTGTACATTTGTATAATGTAATCTAATCAATAACTATAACCATCCACTGTATTCCAACAGAACCAGCCTACCAAACCCCTGTAGCATGGGCTCATTATCCACAGAGCTGGTAGGAATAATGAAAATAAATGTGTTGTCGTTATAGTTGGGCACTGCAACTGCTAAAATACATATGATTCATTTTTTCCTCTAATACAGTGGTTCTCAAACAGTGGGGGGTGCGAGGTTCCATCAAGGGGGGGCACATTAGACCATGGGTAACATGCTTTTTTAAAATTTATTAATTTATTTTTTTTACGGTCCTAGAATAAAGTGCAATTGCACCTCTACTACATTAGAGGGCAGTAGCGCTCTCATTGTCAGAGTGTGAGCAGGGAGCATACAGCACAGAGTATGAGTATGAAGTGTAGACACCAAGTGACACCATGAAAACATATTTAACAGGGATGAGAAGACAGGCGGAGAGAGACGGAGATAAAGAGACAAATGAAAGTCTCCCAAGGCTAAGACGAGGAAATATGACGAAGCGTCTGTAGCGCTTGGTTCACTGTGAAAGAAATTAAAGACATTACACCCCAATCGCGCTGATAAGAGGATTTTATGTTGTTTTATTTTTTCAGTATCATATGGTTTGACATGGTCAGTCAAAAATGTTTAATGAGGGATTTAATTTTATTTTAGAACTTCAGATGCACTTTAAATCTTTTCTGTTTCAGTGAATAAAGCTATTCTTTGGTCCATATTTCTTTCTTTTTTATTCTCTTATATGATAATAAGAATACAGTGTTGCAGAGGTGTACTTATAACAATCTTATAGACAAATGATATTAGTTATAGTCGCACAGGGGGCGGAAAAGACAACAAAAAATACAAAAAAACTACAGAGAATTGGCTCATGTCTATGAGTGTTGTTGTATTACAGGGGTACTACAGTGACTGTGGTGTGCGTCACATGGGGGTAATTGGTGACCACGAAGGAACCCTGACAGATTCAGGACAACTTCATGGAACACACACAGGACCCAGAGCATCTAGATGTGACCTCCCGGTGGGGCCAGCCGGTGTGATACCTGCTCATAGGAGAGTAGGTTCAGGATAAACAGCAGCAGACGTGAACATAAAGGGAAAGAATAGAGAAATGAATAAAGCAAAAAAAAAAAACTAGATAAGAAGCTATAAACTAAAAATGAATGAAGCTGAAGAATGAACTACAAATTTCTATCGTAAGGCATACAATACTTTTCAATTTTAAAACATTGATTTCATTGAACTAGTATCCAAAACAGCATCATTCTGCATTAAACAAGCAGCGTGTTGATGATTTGTAGTACGAACATTCAACATGTAACTCATTCAAATATAGATTTCAGGGCTTTAATTATACCTCCCGCATATTCGTTTCACAAATGTTAGCATATCAATGACACTTACGACTTTCTTAGCTCAAAAAAAGTAAACAGCGTAAATGTCAAGCCCAAACCAAATTTAGACAACAGCTCATTATCTCAGCTTACGTCTGCTTTGTTAAGTGGGAGTTGTACCTCTTTGACTGATTCAAAGAGGCAAACAGTAAATCCGGTGACGGAGAGGAGGTTATTTGGAATATGATGCCAATCACCGCTCAGGTTTCATACATAGATTTGCATACGAGATGAGGCGTAAATCAACACTTTCCCTGACATTTCTGTGAACTACGTTCACACGTAGCCGACAACGAAAATTGAGTTCAAGCTGGAGCGGGTGGCGGGTGTACGGCAACGCATCAGATGGTCCCTGCTTTATGGGGCAATTTACCACAGGTCCTGGGTGAGTACAAGTAAATTGGCATATTGTGAAGGGCGAGGCGGAGTGTTTGATGAGCGAAGAGATGACAAAGGGAGTCGGAAAGCGAGCAAACCGCTGTGCAATATGGACGAGATGCAAAACAACTAAATAAGAAAAGCACAACAACACGGCATGTCTTTTTCATATGCTGCTCTAAATAAAAACCCAACGCATCCCACAGACTGTGACATAATTAACAGTTTCATCACTGACAGCAAATGCGGTCGACGGGACATGTTAACAAAAAAAGCCAAGCTTCCCTGCAGGCAGCATAGCTGTGGTGCTAAATGGCGAGGCGTGTCTTTCCTGTGCGAGCGCAGATGGGATAATAAATAAATAAAATACATGGCCACATGACAATGCTTCAAGATGGAGCTGGGGACAGAAACCATGTAAGAGAGGAAAACAAATAAATGCTATTAGAATTCTCTACTATTGTCTCTTGCAGCTCCAAACAAACGCTGCGAGTCGAAAGCCGGCGAATTCGCAGGGAAATTCTATTATGTTCTATTATGTTTTAAATGTGCGACTAGTGTATCACTGATACAATGCCATTGAATATGTGGACTCAGGAGACAGCGCTTGCATGTTGCAGCATTCATCTGCATCTCGCAGGACTTCATAGAGACAAAGAAAACTTGCCACGACTAAGGGAGGGGTCCAGAGACATGCTCCCCCTGGGAGAAAATGTGAAAGTGTGAAAGATATTCACTTTTACATCCTGGGTACTTTTATCTTCCTGAAAACGTATTCTATCAGCCTTTACGGAGTAAACACATAAAAGACATAAAAGGAATCAATAGTTATTGGAGCTGATTACATCAACAAGGCATAAACAAGATGACAAAGATAAAAAACAAATGATGCTGTAAATCAGCTTATATTAGCTTCTTTTTCTTTTTTCTAACACTCTCGCACTCACATGAAAATGGCAAAATACTTTAAAAAAGTAAGGATGTATGCACAATTCTGTGTGACAAATACCAAAGTGACGTCAATATGGCAACATGGCATACTTTGAAGATATATGTAGGGAGGATTTGAGTTCTACTACAGGGATAAAACATATTCAACAATTGCATGAGGCGCAGAAATCTACAATTATGTATAGGATGTAAGATGTGGGTTATAGGATTGTGAAGTACAAGGTGTAAAATGAAACATGTTGGATGTAGGCAACTATCAAAATCTTAAATAAACTACAGAGAGGCTAATAAGCTTCCATAGTCATTGAGAAGATCTAAAGAAGTGTCGCTTTTGAATTTAATAGACGTAAAACATAGTTTTAACCCGTCTACATTCAACTGCATGAAAAATAGAGATCTAAGCAAAAGAAATTGTAGTGATATGTTCACCAAAGTGAGACTTCTTCCCCTCTCACTTTCTTTCCATTCACAAAAAACCCACACACACACACGCACAGGTTCACAAGGTGACACTAAGTAAAGATTACACCCCCATAACTGAAACACCTGTATATCACAGGTCACATGACAATCAACACAGGTTTTAATGCATATCATTTAATCAGTTGAGTCACTAGCAATCAGAGATTTTTATTGAAAAAAAACATTTTGATTAGGTTATTAAAATGATTCGGATTGGGTTGGAAATAATCATAATTTAATTGAAATAACCTCTTTCTGTGAAGGTTTGTCTTTGCCATGTTCTCAAGAGGAACAGGCAGGAAGTCAATGATGTCATATGACAGGAAGTACTTTTTACTTAGAAAATTCTTTGTCTATGTTGTCTACTATCACATCATTGGAAAAAAAAGTTTGATTTTAATGAATAGTTTCTGTATTGATAAAACCTGAGACAGCTCCACTTAATAATACTATGAGATGCAGTTTGATGGTGCAGGTGAAAGTTTGACATTTTCATAGAACATGTTTATTCATTTTCTCTCCAAGAGTCGGATGAGAGAATCAATAGCATTCGCATGTCTGTGCATTAACTAAGCAGCTATAGAGACAGCTCACCTGGTTGTGTCCAAACTCAAACATCCACCTGTCACAACCTCTAAATCTCTTTAATTAACAAAGTCAGAGACTCATTCTGGCTCACACAATGAATATTAAGGTTGCCTCCACTCACCTGTAGTTGTGTCTGTAATGGATGAGTTTACAGCTGTCACCTGATGATGCCAATAAAAGCTTGCATCGCATGTGTTTAACGTATACACAAGCCCACATGTGAAAAGAGCAAGTTGTGTGTGTTTTTTTTGTTTTTTTTTAAGCACTGGAACATAATGATGTCATTCACTTCACCAGTTGCCATGGTGACGTCGCCCTGAGAGAAACCGCACCAGCATGCAACTCCCTGTGAAACCACATCTCTTTGAATCGTGTTTATCTCATTATCGGCTACTTAATCAGTTGTTAAACCGTTGGCAATTTCTTTGGTGAAATGATAGAAATTATTAAAAAAAAAAAGAGCCACTGTACTTTTATAAGCGATATTTAAACCTGATGGATTGTGACTTGATAAAGTGTCAGGTTCCCCAATTTTTACAATTCATATGCCCATCTATCAATATAAAGTGGTCACTGGTTTCATAATCTTTATTTAAAGGGGACACAGCATATTAATGAACACCAATAGAATATATATGCCCTCATTGTATTGGGTCCTAATTAAAGCTGCAAGCAGAGACGGCGGGTCTTTGCTCCTCCTTGTAATGTCTTGCCTTGAAATCTAAACTGTCACGGTAACGAAGTAGGTTTTGCTAAATAACACTAATTTTATGGTCCTAGTAGAGTTTACTATGATTGTGACTAAATATTTTCACATCATGTTGGTATATATCACATGTAGAACACACCATGTGACCAAATGACTTTAGGGGGGGGGGGGATGTTTCTCTCAGTTAATATTATGCAGGTGTGTTCAGGGCAGGTTATTTATGAAGCTTGAACTGTTTTGGTGCAGAGTGCACAAAGTATGGTGAAGTTATGGCAAGTTCTCATAATTTGAAACTATGTCTGAAGATGATTCAGAGTGAATTTGAAGTCGGTGTGATTGAATTCCTGGGATTGGTTTGTTCACATATGATGTGTGAGAAATCGGACACTTAATCCAAGATCCAAGCTGAGGTGAGGTTTTAGTGCATCTTGACATGTGGTACATTTTGTTTGTCATCTATATGTCAATCAGATCCGAGGCAAGAGGCCCAATTGTCCTTTTTTCAACTTTTTTTAATCTTCAGAGGTAACTACGGAACCATTTTTCAATACCTATTAATACAAGCCATACATTCTTAACCTTTTCGTCAGCAGTGGCACAAAATTTGGTGATATTTTGGGGCACTATTGGGGGATGGAGGGCAAAAAAAATAACAAGACAAAGAAAGCTATTTCTTTCTCTCCCACTCGCTCCAGTAAGGAGGAAAGAAAACAAAAAAAAGAAAGCAATCAGTGTACCCTACAGTTTAGGCAGCGGTGTCAGATAAACGACTGCTCACCCCGGCAATGATTGGCCATCATCTGAACGACAGGAAGTCAGGTTATTAGTCAGGTTGTTAGTCAGATTGTAGAAGAAGAGGAGCCGTACCTTCCCCTCCTACAGAGGGCAGGCTGGATGACAAATGACAAATTAGGCTATTTTTGATATAAATGTTAACCATTAAAGTGTGTATAAAAAAAAGAAAGAAAGGAAAAGGGGAAAAAAAAGAAGACAAATAGCAGCCTGTCACTGTGACCAAGAACATAAGAATCCACTGATAAATCTGAGGAGCGAGCGCCTGCTCCCGTTCCCATAATAACACCTCCACATTAGATGATAAATCAAAGCCAAATAACGATGGAGAGGAACTCCCCTGAATATGATCACTCAGTTGGGGGAGAGCAGCCATCGATAAAGATCTAATGAACAATACCATCAGACAGTATCCGAGGCCTCACAGAGCGCCGTCTGAGGCCTCTCTGATGGAGGGAGAATTGAGACACTACATTTCATCTCTAGGACACAGCCGCTAGAAATTGGAACGGATGAAGACGAGGACGGGAGGTATCGATTGGGAAGGTACAGAGTGGAATGAAACATTATCGTCGGGAAGCTAAATAAGTGAGACTCATTTCCCTCCACCCCCCCCCCCCCCCCCCCCGACCTGACACCCCTGGGACCGGTTGTTTAAGAGGACGACAGAGCTGGACAGAGGCCAGGAGGACGCCAGCGCACAAGTCACCTCATTCTGTTTAACAAACCAATTTACAATTTTTGGTCTAGGTCCCAGTCCCGAACTGAGCGTCTGCCATGACTTCCAATGCTGAGCTTTTGTTGTTGATATGGCACCGCTACCTATGTTCCCCCCAGGTCCTATTTTCCCTAATTTGTTCTGTGCCCGGGGATTTACCTTAACCCTTAACCCTAACCAAGTGGGTTATATAGGAGCCTATTTTGGTTCCTCACTACCCCTTACATCTTTCATCCTAACCCTAACCGAGTAGGGAACCTAAGATCTTTTTACAACCCTAACTTCTAACCCTATCCAAGTGAAAGTTAAGACCCAATTTCTCTTCCCACTAATCCTAACCCTCTCTCTCTAAGCTCTCTAACCCTAACCCTAACCTATGTTTCCCAGGTCCTATGTTCCCCAATTTGTTCTGTGCCCGGAGAATTTCGAAAAAAGAGTCTTACCTTACCCTAACCCTAACCCTAACTTTAACCCCTAACCAAGTGGGTTATATAGGACCCTTTTTTTTGTTCCCCACTAAGTCTAACCTTTAACTCTCTAATCCCAACCAAGTGGGGAACATAGGACCTTTTAAAAACCCTAACCCTTACCAAGCAAAATATAGGACCCATTTTCTCTTCCCACTAATCCTAACCCCTAAATCCTAGCTTTCTAAACCCATAATCCTCTAACCATAACCTTTAACCTTTGTCAATCACACCAAGCAGGGAACATAGGAACCTTTTTCTGTTCCCCAGTCCTAACCCCTTAATGCCCTAACTCTAACAAATCGGAAAACATACAACCCATTTTTGTTCCCTGCAAACTCTAACCCCCTTATACCTAATGATCTAATCTGTAATACCTAACACCTTAACCCTAACCAAGCGGTTGGTCACAGAACAAAGCAAGAAACAACCTAGAGACAATATAATATATGCATTTCTGTTAAAATTATATGCTATGTGTAACAGTTGTGAAGCAATTTTTGGTCTAATCGGTTCCAATGTTCCTTATTACACCTGCTTTTTGCCAACTTTTAGGTTGTTAGACTATAATAGGCCCTGGAAGGACTTTTATGTGGAGGGGCTGAGGTCGACAAACTCTCCCGTGTGCCTTTCTGTTGCGAGCTCAACAAACAAACACCAGACATCCACCACAACAAACACGGGGTTATCCGGCGAAAAAAGAAACACCGTACGGATATTAACTCTCCGGCTCATGTGACGGCAAGCACAACCACTGAAAACACAGCAAAACAAAGCTGCAATAATGAGTCACCCCCAGGGCGCACACACACACACACACACACACAAACATACACAGTAAAAACACAATATTTCCTCAACAAAGGAGCAAAACAAGCACCAAGAAGATAGCAAAACATAGCCTACCCCTCTTTTTTTCACATTATTGGTACATTAGTCCAAAAGTGTAGTCCGGCACGTTATAACTCACCAGGCAGTCTCGCAGGGTCAGGGTCGTGTGTGTGTGTGTGTGAGCTACAGAAGATGATTGGGACATGCTGCATTTTGGTGAAGCAATGGTGCAAGCTGCAACTCACATACAGTACATAGGAGACACTGCAAAGGAACTTCTGAAAGTTACACACACACACCCCTTAATAAACCACAAAGTGTGCAACACAAGTGTCAGACAACTCGTGTGTGTTGCAGTAACATAGGAACCACACAAACAAAAAGACGGATGACACAAGTATCGGCGTTCCCATCGTCCGGGGTCCTAACTGAACGTCATAGATAGCATGTTGTTTATGCGATTGCCAGACAGATTCATTACCTGCTCCGCGACGAGTGGAGCGAAACATAAAATATACGTTAGTGCTGTGGTTACTTTCTGAAATCTATGTGGGGCAAATGTGAAGCTCAGCATCCACCGTGGCACAGTCTCAGATATGAAGTGAGGAAAATAACATGAGCCGTTCCGGTTCAGTTTAAAATGATCATTTTTATATAAATGTGCAGACCTGTATATATACTACTAATAATAGTATAGGTATGCATGTATTCTACTTAGAAGTCTGATACCCCAATTGGGAGTATCAGACTTCTACATTATGATGTCTTTTGATATAAACTGACAATTGGACAGTGGATGTATCTTAGCAGACCAACCAGGCATAGATCTTATTCCACTGGCAGATTTTTGTTTGTCAACTTTTATTTATTTATTTTTTGATTTTGGTGAATTTAATCTTGTTTTCTTATAATAACAATAAATTGTTAGACTTTTCATCTTCATCTTTTTTTTTCCATCTCTCATCATGGACTTTTTCTGTCCTCATTTTGTCTTTTTATTGAAAATTACTGGAAAAAGCTTCAGATAAGTAAAAATATATTCCAATATAACAAGATAATAATTCTACTCACTATTGGACTAATAATTAATACAACATATTTCCCTGGATGATAATATTGGTCACTATTGGTTGTGTGTTGCAAGTGATTCTTATTTTTACCAGAAGCAGATGTGGTTCCGTTTTGATATAAGAGTAGAATTATAGTGTATTTGTCTTTTTCCTGGGAAACAAGTAACAATATTGCCAGGGATGTGATCTTTTATGGAAGAAATTAACCGATAGTGTTAAGCGTTTAAATGCATTTTTTCACATTTTGGTGTCTTTATCCACGCTGTCCAACACTCCTCTGTGGTGGGATTTTGGAGTCAGGGCCTTACAATTAGCAGCTCAATTCATTTTCTCAGAATCTGATGGCAGTAGCGTAATATTGGGCTTAAAATAAATAATGAAAAAGATTCATCAGTGAGGGGGACAAGCACCAACGCACCCCATCCTCAGCGAGGAGCAGCAGATCTTTCTCCAAACAAAGCCATGTGGTTATTGGAGTCTAGATTACGTCTATCAATACATTGCATTGAGATGGGTTGAAATGTCATGCTGATAAAGGCAGTAACGAGCTTAAGAGGAGGCAAGGAGCTTAAGCGCCGTGTTCATTTAAAAAGACTGACATTTTGATTAAAAGTTTCATTTAAATATTCATAGAAGTAACAGACACTTGATTAGGGTTTCATTGGTGAGATGGATTCAGCTGCACTGGTGAGGAAGTAAAGATAAGATAAGATAAGATAAGATAAGATAGCTCCTTTATTGTCCCACAGTGGGGAAATTTACGGTGCTACAGCAGCAGTTAGAAAAGTTACAAAAATGTTTTTTAAAAATTTAAAAATTTAAAAAGGAAAAGAAAAATTAAAAAATTAAATTAAAAAACAATATATACAGATACATACAGGTATATATAAATATGAATAAAAAATATTGCACTGGTATATACAGGTATATATAAATATGAATTAAGAATGTATTTGCACTGTCCATTTTTTCTGTTGTTGTTGGGGGGGGGGGGGTTACTGCGAGCTGTACTTGTTGTACAGTCTGACAGCTGTAGGAAGGAAGGACTTCCTATATCGCTCCCTCAGACACTTGGGATGGATTAGTCTGTTGCTGAGGGAGCTCGTCAGTCCAGACAGTGTGTCCTGCATGGGGTGGAGGTGGTTTTCCATCATTGATGATATCTTCCTTATCATCCTTTCCTCTCCCACCACCTCCACTGGGTCAAGGGAGCACCCCAGGACAGAGCTGGCCTTCCTGATGATCTTGTTCAGTCTCTTCCTGTCTGCAGCTGTTATGCTGCCTCCCCAGCAGACCACCCCATAATGTAAGACTGATGCCACAACTGAGTCATAGAATGTCTTAAGGAGTGTCCCCTGCACTCCAAAAGACCTCAACCGCCTGAGCAGGTAGAGCCTGCTCTGGCCCCTCTTGTATAGCGCAGTTGTATTATCAGTCCAGTCCAATTTTTTGTTCAGATGAACACCCAGGTACTTGTAAGATGTCACCATCTCAATGTCCATTCCCTGGATGTTCACTGGTGCCGGGGGATTGCATACCCGCCTACGGAAGTCCACCACCAGTTCCTTGGTTTTCCTCGTGTTGATCTGGAGGTGGTTCCGCTGGCACCAGTTGACAAAATCCTGCGTAAGTTCTCTGTATTCCCTGTCGTCATCATCCTCAATGAGGCCAACGATGGCAGAGTCATCGGAGAACTTCTGCAGGTGGCAGGTTGGTGACTTGTAGGTGAAGTCTGCAGTGTAGAGGGTGAAGAGGAACGGAGCCAGGACCGTTCCCTGTGGGGCCCCCGTACTGCAGACGACTGTGTTGGATACACAGTCCCGTGTCCTCACATACTGTGGACGGTTGGTGAGGTAGTCCAGAACCCAGGACGTGAGGTGACGGTCCACCCCAGTGTTCTCCAGCTTGTTCCCCAGGAGTGCTGGTTGAATCGTATTGAAGGCACTGGAGAAATCAAGGAACATGATTCTCACAGTGCCTCCAGGCTTCTCCAGGTGGGAAAGAGCACGGTGGAGGAGAAAGATGATGGCATCGTCCACCCCGATGTCAGGCTGGTAAGCAAACTGGAGGGGATCCATCAGTGGGCTCACCAGGGGGCGGAGATGGTCGAGGACCAGGCGATCCAGTGTCTTCATCAGGTGGGACGTTAGTGCCACCGGCCTGTAGTCACTGAGGTCCTTGGGGTGTGGCATTTTGGGGATGGGTACCACGCAGGATGTTTTCCACAGTTGTGGCACCTTCCCCAGCTTCAGGCTCAAGTTGTAGATATGCCCTACAATCCTGCTCAGCTCGTCTGCACAGGATTTCAGGAGCCTGGAACTGATGCCATCTGGACCTGCAGCCTTCCTCGTCTTCATCCTCCTGAGCTTGTTCCTCACCTGTAGTGCTGTGAGGGACAGGCTGGAGAGGGGGGGCTGTGTGCCCGAGTGTGTTGGGGAGGGGGTTGGGTTGATGGTGTGGAGTGTCCTTGGTAGGTGTGAACTTAGCCAGGGCTGAGAGGCGGAGGTGGAAGCGGGGGGGAGGGGAGGGCATTGTCCAGGAGGTAAAGTCAGGGGGGGCTGCAGCAGGGCAGGCTGGGCCGGGGGAGGGGCAGATGACTGGTCAAACCTATTGAAAAATAGGTTTAGGTCATTCGCCCACTGTTGATCCCCTGCCGTCTGGGAGTTTGGTTCTTTGTAGCCTGAGATGGTTTTCAGGCCTCTCCAGACTCCACCGACGTTACTCCTCTGCAGCTGATCCTCCATCTTCCTCCTGTAAATGTTTTTTCCCTCTCTAATCTTCCGCCTTAGCTCTCTCTGCGCAGTCTTCAGCTCCTCCTTGTTACCTGACCTAAAGGCCCTCCTCTTCTCCTTTAGGAGAGCCTTTATGTCGGCATTAATCCATGGTTTATTGTTGGAAAAACACCGTACGGTCTTGGTGGGTACAGTGTTTTCCACACAGAAATTGATATAGTCCGTTATGCAGTCTGTGAGGCTGTCAATATCCTCCCCATGGGGATCACACAGTTCCTCCCACACGGTCGTGTCGAAACAGTCCTTCAGAGCCTTTTCAGTATCCTCAGACCATTTCTTCACTGTGCGGGAGACAGCTGGTTGCCTGTGTACCAGTGGGTTGTACACAGGCAGGAGATGCACCAGGTTGTGGTCAGATCTTCCCAGGGGGGGGAGGGGTGATGAGGTGTATGCCTCCTTGGTGTTGGCATAACATAAGTCCAGTGTTTTATTGTCTCTGGTGCAGCACGTGACGTACTGGGAGAAAGTGGGCAGAGCGGAGGATGGAGAAGCATGGTTGAAGTCTCCAGAGATGAGGAGGAGGGCCTGGGGGTGCTGTGTTTGCAGCCTGCTGGTGACAGTGTGTAGGACATCACGAGCTTCGTCTGCGTTAGCAGAGGGGGGAACATACGCAGCTATCGCTATAACTTGCGAGAATTCCCGCGGCAGATAATACGGCCTCATGCTAACAGCTAACAGTTCAATGTCCTTACTACAGAGCCGCTCCTTGACAGTGATGTGCCCGGGGGTACACCATTTGTCGTTAACATACACAGCCAGTCCTCCTCCCTTCTTCTTACCGCTTTCCTTTCCTCTGTCCGCGCGCACCAGATTAAATCCGTCCAGTGTAGCCGCCGTGTCCGGAGTCAGCGTGTTCAGCCATGTCTCCGTAAACACCATGATGCTGCTCTCCCGGTATTCCCTCTGGTGCCGGGTTAGCGCTGCTAGCTCATCCATCTTATTGGGGAGAGATCGTACATTCCCCATAATAATGGACGGGAGGACGGGTCGGTATCTCCTCCTCCTGGCACGGCGCTCCGTCCCCGCACGGCGTCCCCGTCTCCTTCTCCTTATCTCACGGGGGACGTCGGGTCTTTCCTCGGGCAACACTACGGAGCTACGGAGCGCCAACAGCTGATCCCTACTGTAAACAATAGAGCCATGGCTGCTCACGGGGTCCCCGGACACGAAAAGTGTAAAAAACAGCAGAACGGCCACAACAAACACGGAGAAAGTGAACTCCATGGTGAAAAAAAAGTATCCTTATGTCGTAGCTCGAGAAAAAAGTAAGAAAAATTTAAGTTAAAAGGTATGAAAAAGAAAAGAAAAACTCAGGTGAGCGAGAGCTGCTGTAACAGGCTGCCACTCGCGCGGCGCCAGGTAATCAGATCTGAATAGCAGCTGCTATTTAGAGCAAACGCCTATACTTGCAAATATTTATTTTTGATCCCTTACAAGATACGACATCAAGACATCGTGTTCACGTTAATTAACATTTGATAAAAAGAGACAATCAAAGCTGTATGAGGGCTTGTTATAGTTTCATTTCCCACCAAGCAACTACGTCCAATCATGAAATTATGTTAGAAATTGTATGAAAACACAGGGAATGCAGTGACAATTTTTTTTTTTTTTTTTTTTTTTTTTTTATTTTTTATAGTTTTTTTATCTTCTTCAACTTTATTTTACTTTTTCTTTTTCTTTATCTGTAACGCTGCAGTAACACACAAATTTCCCCGTTGTGGGATCAATAAAGTTTATCTATTCTATTCTATTCTATTCTATTCAATGCTGCCATTCCTCATCTCCTCATGTAATTGTCTGCTAATCTGAAACATGTTTTTTCTTTTAAAATTTCCAATCCAACAAACAAACAGGTATGTTCTAACACAGTAATTCATCTCCATGGTTGTGAGGACACTTAATTAACTGTCTGTCACCCAGCACCATCTGGCCCTAACATGAATAGCACGTCTCCTTCAATGGCGAGTGATCCTTCACCTAAAATGTGTTGTAATGAGGTCAAACACTCATCCTGGTTAGCTAAAAGGATCTCTCACTGCCTCATCATTTATGTGGATGCTTCCGATATTTTGGCTGTGGAGCACATTTGTGGATGATGTGAATCCAAGCTGTGGCTTCAGAGCCTGGGGGAGTGTTTTAAATTTAAATGCAATAATCTGGTGCAATTAAAGAGCAAAATCAAGAAGCTAGAGACTACAAATAATCACTATCAATGCATAATATCACTCTATATATTGCGCTACTTGCAAATCTCAAATTGGATGCAGATTTTTCTATATGTTGTAAATGCAAAATACTCTAAACAATGGACAAAAATGCATTAGGCACATGTCTTTTCATTGTTATTGGAACTGATAAATAGTCTTAGTATTAACTTCAATCCTCAGGTTTTCTTATAAAATGCTTAAAAAAATATGGCGAACACAAACCAACCCAGCTAAAGTACAGATAAAACCACCCACAATGCAGCCTGGCCACTGTTGAGTGTCTTACGTAAATGTAAAATGGTAAAAGTAAATACCTCCCAACACAAGATGAAAACCTGACGTTGGTTTTGCCTCTCCATATAACCAGTGTGTGTCTTTTTGTTGTATCTTTAAACAGAGAAGGAGCCTGAGGTCAGATAAATGTAGATTTCCCCACAGTGGAACAATTAAAAAGATCAACGATGTCAGACCAATCGGTGCCTGGACTCCGTCTCTTTTCCTGTGGTTAATTAAAAAGTCAAACAGATCCTCTTTTTTTATTAAATCTAACTATTCTGAGGTGTTATACTTTCAGATACTTCAGTAAGGAATGGAAGAAAGAACAGTCCTTGACTCACCTCAGCACTGATGCAGTTTAACAGTGACCGGCAGGAAGAGCTGTTAACAGATCCCCTCCAGACACTCATTAGGACAAAGCTCTCTGCAGGAAACAGTGATGTGGGCCTCACTTTTTCCTAATCCGAAATCCTAAAAACATGAAGTCTACTTTAAATCTAAATCCTGAATCTATAATTATGCAAACATTCAGTTCATTACTGCTGGACAGACGATGTGTGAAGTCTGTTCTCAGTGTCTGATGTAATAGAGGATTCATGTTTTCTATCACTCGTGTGTGAATTATAGTCAAGCTCTAAACTATTTGTATTGTTATAAATAACTCAAAATGATTTGTAATAAAAAAACTTTTCCTTATGATGCTTAATGTCTGAATTTAACTCATTAAGTACCAAAGTGACATATACTAATAATCCTAATATGGGATATGTTTACCACTAATGCCCAATGCCACATATATATATCAAAAATACAGATCTTTGGTAATAAAAAGTATTATTCTGACAAAACATTTAGAACCGTGTTCTATGTGGCCCACTTGGTCTATGGTATAACCCAAATAATTTTTGGGTGAGCACAGACGAACTTTCCACTTCAAGCAGATGAATGTAAAAAAAAAACAAGCCTCCAATTGCATTCTGCTGAGGACAAAGCCCAACCATCAAACTGTCTGAACAAGAATAACCCAACTTCTTTGCGTTTCCCAGGACTCCAAGGCTATTTTGGTCAATTTGCTCACTGCTAAATTTGCCCTTTCGATACCTACTAAGAACAGTTCCCTCATCAGGCCAAGGGCGACTAAATATATCTAAAATATATATTAAGTTCTAAAAGTGTTTCTTTTTCTTTGCATAAACCAAAATATTAAAAAGCAGCAATGAGTTTCCAGAGCACCAGTCTGCTTCTGCATGATCTCTAGAATTTGGTATTTGGTGAAGATTTAGTTAAACAGTGTTCGGAGAAGTGCAGCGACGAAGCAATGCAAATATAAACCATTACAACGTTCTGCATGAAAAGTGGTACTTCAGTGAAAGTACAATTATAAGCAAAATGTAGTTAAATGACAAAAATTGTGTTTCACAACCAGCCAGAAGATGAATATGAGTGGTCAGAAGAAGATTAATGGGAGTAGAAAATAATAGAGAGACAAATGATATACATAAATCTCTGTCAAATATTGGATCATTTCCACAATTATTGTAATGAGACCATTTTATAAGTATAGACGGAGTAAGCATAAAAAAATCAAAAAAGAAAATAATGTTGGTAACAACTTCTTCAACACTCTTAAAAGCCAAATATATTATCCATTGCATAGGAATGGATAATATATTTGCAAATACTACTAGAAGCATCACGTGGAAACACAAGAGAAGTACAAGTATCTAAAAAATATACTTTCACCCCCATGGCGATAACTCATCCATACAAATCTCTTTTTTTTCTTGCTCAGGTAACTCTGCTTCTGTCGTTCACCTCTGATCATATTTTGACATCTATCCTATGTGACCTTTTGGATGAGTCATTCCATCGCGGCGCACACAGCGTTTCAAATCGTCGGGGCAATGGTGAAGAATGGGTGGAAAAGGCGAGTCTCACACACACACGCACACACACACACACACACACACACACACACACACACACACACACACACACACACACACACACACACACACACACACACACACACACACACACACACACACACACACACACACACACACACACACACACACACACACGTTTCTATTGTGTGCAATATCCACATCAGAAATGTTATGAGTTCATTGTTTTTCGCTGCGAAGGGTTTCAAATGTCTGAATATGAGAAGAAACGTCAGAACTTCTAGACATTGTAAACTCATGAATTCCACACTTTTCTTCGTTATGTTGAGGCAATGTTATAACTTGGAAGCCATTTTTTTTCTTTCCCGCGGCCCGTGTCTACTTGAAGTTCTAACCCTCTGAACTCGTTTTTTTTTTCCTCCGCTTTCTGTTCTCGGTTGTAAGTTTAGATCAAAACGGCGCCTTGAGTGAGGATTTAATTAATTACGCTTTCCCTTTTAACCACCCGGAGAACCCCACTTTCTAGAAACTCGACAGAAGAGCAGCCTCCACGTTGCTTTGATCCAATGTCAAAAATCAAAGATTCTTGCCTCATCCTTTCTTTCAACATGGAAGACACACTTTGTCCTGAGCTACTGGACAGACTACTTAAATGGAAAAAAAAAACACTGCATACTGCACATACTACTTCTGAACATCAAGCATGTAAAGAAAAAGAAATCGTAGAGTTTATAAAAAAATAAATACATTAAAAATAACATTTGAACCCAGCATATTCTTGGCCTGCACCTCGCATTGATGTGTTTTCTCCCACTGAACAGCTGTATTCGTGGACTTTAAGACCTCACAGATGCTGGAAGAACGCCTGGACACGCGTTCCAGATCCCAGAGGATGCACTTTGAAGTTCTATCTATCTGTTCTGTTGATCTACTTTATAGTGAATTGGAACAGTGTTTTCAGCAGAGACTTACACGAGGCGGCAGCCCTGCAGCCTGATTCCTATCTGTGGCTAAGGGGTAGACAGTCATCTCCAAGATGACATTCATGTTCCCCAGAGGATGAATCCCTTTCCTGTCCTAACATTCTGTTAGCTTTGCTCTGCATGAAGTACACATTTGCAATTTATTTTTTTTTGTGTGTTGTCATCAAAGTATTCCGGTCAAACCTCTGCATGTCACGGCTCTGCAGACGTTTGGTTACTTGCAAAGCGATTCCAACATCTGCAACAACAGGAAAATTCAGCTAAGCAATGAAAAAAAAAAAAGGAAGTTGGAAGAAGCCAAAAAAAAAAGGAATCGAGGAGAGAGTCTGATGAAATACGTGGCAAAATATGTGTAAAACTTGGTTCAATATTTGAGAACTGCAGGATATCCACAGCGTGATGGTTTGGACCCACGAAGCATCCAGTTTATCTCCTGGACTGGTGAGCGGCTAACTTCATTTTTTTTTCTCTGTCATTTCTAAATGTCTTGTAATGTTAATGTGTGGTTGCTTAGGTAACATCACTAATGAAAACAGGTGATTAATGGCTATGCTCTATGCTCTCTCCTATACTCAACTGGCTGCACTTAACTTTTTATTTGTAGTTTATTAAAATAATAATTTGTCGCTGTGTTTTGTAGTTTCTTGCTAGCTTGCATGTGCACAGCAGAGAGAGCAGTAGTTCAGAGCTACAGAAGAGAAACACAAAAAAGGAGCAGAGTTCCTTCTCATGCCTTATTTCCAGTGATTTTTGTAGTTGCATAACCCAGATTTAACTCAGCACAACTTGATGAAAGTACAACGGCATCATACTTAATTATCCTTTGCTCAAAAACTTTAGTTCACGTCAGGGGGAAGGAATCTCCATGGCTGGTTTCTGGTCATTCATCCATTTTAAACCATAAATATCCACCTACAGTAGATTATGTGGATGTTTATGCTTTAAAAATGATGAATCCTCTCCCCTCTGTCGCTATCGGGCCAAAAGTTGCACTTGTAAATCAAATATTAAAATCCACTGACCCAGCACATGCTCTAGAGGATTTATCCACTTTTATTTTTCTACTTGGAGATTCCTTCAACACTGCCCTCTGACTTGGATATTAACGTTTGGCAAAACGCTTAATGTCTAACCTGATCCGGTCTAAGTCCTGAAACTGGATGGTATTTATGTCTGAATCTATGACTAATTTAAGGGAAGCTATATTTTTGTCTTATTTCTTCCAGTACAAAGCTTGACAGATTCATGCAACAGAAAAGTTTCAACAAAACAAAATAAGGGTCACATCTGGTAGCAGAAGCATGAACCCGCTTCAGTGGTATGACCCCATGACCTTTCCTCCTACACTTGCCTTAGAAAAATGTTTTAATTCCACTTCTGGTGAGACTTTAAAGGAAAAATCCAGTTTATTTGAACCTGATGTTTTTTTCCTATAAATGTGGAAATGGTGAGAATTACTTACTAAAGTTTGTTTAAATGGATAACCACAGAAACTCCATAACAGTGATGCCACAATAGCCACATATATTGGAAATACATCACATTCAAGTTATATAGAATTTCCCCTTTGATCACTAAGAATTATATGACGCAATAAACATAACAGCCATGACTTTACAAGGTTTTAGATTAGTATTATATAAATTATGATATACTGTAGCTGGTAAGTGCAGACATGAATATCAGAATTATGGTTTTCAAGTGGGCTCGTGACAAGCTAAGTATAATCCACAAAAAGCACAAAAAGACTGAAATAGAGCACATTGCCTCCATTATGAGAACTGACAAGCTTAGTGTTCCAAAGGACTGGAATGAAAGCAAAAGCAAAGAGTAAAAATTCCCTGTCAAAAAAAAAAAGGAAAGACATGAAAAAGGTTGTTGTTTTTTTTTTGCAAAGCGAGTAAGATGCATCGTGACAGCTCAGAATGGGCAGGACGCCACTAAAGACAATGGACAGGGAGACAAAGGAAGACACAGTCGGAGAGACAGAGGGAGAGACGAAAAGACAGGAGACAGAGAAGAAAGAGAGAGTGAGACAGATGATGTGACAGAGAGAGAGGGGGAGACATGAGGGGACAGAGTAGGATAGACAGGAGGAGACAGAGAAAGAGACAAAAAGACAGAGGTGTGTCAAGGAGACAGTGAAAGAGACAGATTGGACGCAGAGACAGGATGAGAAAGTGAGACAGAGGATGTGACAGAGAGAGAGAGACAGGCGGTGGGAGGAAGACATGGAAAGACAGAGAAGTACCAAGAAGACAGATGAAGAGGCAGAAGCAAGGTGAATGGACAGGGAGACAGAGGGAGAGACAGAGGAAGAGACACATTAGGACAGAGAGAGACAGGGTGAGCAGAGACAGAAAGAAAGACAGGGAAAGACAGAGTGAGACATAGTGACACATAGTGAGACATAGTGAGATAGAGTGAGACATAGTGAGACAGAGTGATACATAGTGAGATAGAGTGAGACATAGTGAGACAGAGTGATACATAGTGAGATAGAGTGAGACAGAGTGAGACATAGTGAGACATAGTGAGACATAGTGAGATAGAGTGAGACATAGTGAGACAGAGTGATACATAGTGACACATAGTGAGATAGAGTGAGATAGAGTGAGACATAGTGGGACATAGTGATACATAGTGACACATAGTGAGACATAGTGAGACATAGTGACACATAGTGAGATAGAGTGAGACAGAGTGAGACATAGTGATACATAGTGAGACATAGTGACACATAGTGATACATAGTGACACATAGTGACATATAGTGATACATAGTGACACATAGTGAGACATAGTGAGACATAGTGACACATAGTGAGATATAGTGAGACATAGTGATACACAGTGACACATAGTGAGACATAGTGCGACATAGTGAGACATAGTGAGATAGAGTGAGACAGAGTGAGACATAGTGACACATAGTGAGATAGAGTGAGACAGAGTGAGACATAGTGAGATAGAGTGAGACATAGTGAGACACGAGAGGGCAGGACCCTACCAGCACTGAGCTGCTGACTGTCTGTCTCATTCTCTGTCCCCATGTCTGTCTTCTTCTCTGTCTCCTTCTCTATCCCCATCTTTGTCTCCTTCTCTGTCTCCTTCTCTGTCTCCATGTCTGTCTCCATATCTGTCTCCATCTCTGTCTCCATCTCTGTCTCCATGTCTGTCTCCATATCTGTCTCCGTCTCTGTCTCCGTCTCTGTCTCCATGTCTGTCTCCGTCTCTGTCTCCGTCTTTGTCTCCATGTCTGTCTCCTTCTCTGTCTCCGTCTCTGTCTCCATGTCTGTCTCCATATCTGTGTCCGTCTCTGTCTCCGTCTCTGTCTCCATCTCTGTCTCCTTCTCTGTCTCCATGTCTGTCTCCGTCTCTGTCTCCGTCTCTGTCTCCAGTGTCCTCCTCCAGCTGCTTCACTTCATCTAAATCAAATACCAATAACCCGTCACTACTTGAGTCCCATCACTTCATTCCCAGCGATAAACAGCCAGTTGAACTGTGGATTCACTGATGTAAAACCTGCATCTGATAAATCTGATAAAACACTAAACTTCCTCCTCCTGGAAGCGGGGACGGGAGTAATAAATTTACTTTTACCTGCTTCCTGCTGTGTTTTTTTTATATATACATATTTCTCTGATCACGGCTGATGAAAAGCAACGTTAATACACGAGACGCTTCCAGCTGTAACAGGGGTTCATATATTTCATTCAGGTTAATATAGACAAAAACAATAAATCACAGATGCACCTTTAAGGGGTTTTACAGCCTCCTGTATACACTGATGAACCAGGAAGTCAGATCATTTACTTAAGTAAAAGTAGAAGTACTGTCATCTAAGGGAACTGATTTGAAAAGGAGCAATTATTATAAGCAGAATGTATTTACTCCATTTAAGTCCAAATTTCATAATAAAATTTAAATACAATTTAATCATTTATTTTGCCTAAAACTGTTTTAAAGTTTCCATTTTTTATTTATTTATTTATTTATTTATTTATGTATTTATTTATTTATTTATTTATTTATTTATTTATTTATTTATTTATTTATTTATTTATTTATTTATTTATATTTTTGATTAGAAAATGACAGTCACCGATTTTGGCAACTACAGTTGCTAGTAGACTTAAAAGCGTTATAGTATTAAAAGTCAAAGTACTCTTTATACTGTACAGACTTGTATTAGTGTATTATATGTTTGGTCAATACACTCCATATAGAGAGAAAAAAATAAGGAGGAACATCAGTTTGTACAGTAAAATAATAATAATAAAATTTGTTCATTAAAATCAAATTATCATCAGGAAAGTAACATGAATGTAGTAAAATATGTAGAAAAAAAAAACTCTTTAACAGGGAAAAATAACTGATATATCACCTGTTTTTTTATCTTCACTGTCTGAGACAGTTAAGTGACTGAACAATTCCTGAGATGTAGAACAGCACAATAAAACAAACCACACTTTGCACATCTGGTTGGTAAAAATGGTAAAGAATCCACAACAGTCAGTTCTGCATCCTCCTCTTTCCATATCCTGCATTATAATAAGGCTTGAATATGGTGGAATGGATTTGAGAAGTTGGCGTTTTGAGTAAAGAATGAGAGAAATAACTGAATAAAGTCTGTAATACTGGATCCAGAAACCTGCAGAGGATTACAGTGCATTAAACTCATATTATATCATTCACATTATGATATATCACATATAGGATATGATAGTATTAATGCTATTATATATTATACAATAGTACATTGCTGACAGAGTTAGGCCAATCACAACAGAGAAGGGTTTTTTCAGATAGAAAATGTGTATAAAGCAGATTTTGCTGCTGCTACAGGTCTAACTAGGTGCTTCTGGGCTGTAAAAGCATGCTATTTTTTTTTATATACAGACTATAAAAAATGAAATATTGAACTAGGAAAAAATGGCGAAATAGGGCCCCTAAAAAGTCCTAAAGTCAATGTGCAGAGTGAAGCCGTGAAGCACAAGGGAGGCGTCAAGCTGGATTCACTAAAGTTTTGCATGTGTAAAAACGCGTGCAAACTGGATAGCGCCTGCAAACGAGCGCACACTGCGTCTTTTTAAAAACGTGCAAATTAGCACGTCTTATCCACTTAGTACTTTCTGTTGATGGGGTGTTTACATGCGATTCTCCGCAACACTGGGAGGAGAAAATGTAAATGGGTTAAAGTCGCACACGCCTGTGATGTACTGAACTCTGTGGTGGAGAATGCGTCTGAAATTAAAACATTTCATGGGAAGTCGCTGCATGTAATTAATGTGCATTGATCTATAAACGAATGCAGGTGATTCTGGTGCGTACGGTCGCTTTGTGCTGCATGAAAAGCGTCTTTCGTAGCATGTGACGGCACGTTTACCTGCGCTGTGATTGATTGATTGATTGTGATTCTGGGCTGTAACAAATAAAATTGTTGAATTAAAATTGAATAAAAAAACCTGCAATGCTTGTTTGGGATGTTTCACAAGTGCTAAGCTGCATCACCTGAATCACTTGTGCAGTAATTGTCCATTTGCTTCCGACATTTTACATCATTTTCTGATATTTAGAAGCTGAAAGTTCCGTTGAGGGAATCAACAACACTTTGGAAATTACATGATCGGAGGTTAAAAGTACAATATATTGCTGTAAAGCAAAGAATACGCTCAAAAAAGCATGAAGACATAATGTTATCTTACCTCTCGAGTAGAAATACACCAACCAATGTGATTCTGTGCAGCTAAGTAGTCAAATCTGGATGATTTTAAATGATAGGTTCCTCTAGAGAAAACCAAAAAATCATTTTGCTATGAGATAAAAAATAAGTTTTTCACCTTGCATCATACTTAACACCAATTAAACCCCATAATCAGATTCCAGAGCTGGAAATGAGCACCATGTGTCGTCTTTAACCACATTTCCCCCTCACCTCCATGCACTGATGCACAGATTTTGTTTTGATCTCGTCGACAAAAAAAAAAAAAATCCAATGGCGGATTGACGTCATTCTAGACACAGATCCGGCTCCCGGGTGGCTATTTTCAGCACGACCGAGGAGCTGTTTCTGCCAAAAAAAAAAAACGAAAGCGACGGGTGCTGCTTGTTACAACAGCAAACAGCTGACCTGATGTGTGTGTGTGTGAGTGTGTGTGTGTGCACTGTCAATGCACATCCATGAATATATACACTCACTGGCCACTTTATTAGGTACACCATGCTAGTAACGGGTTGGACCCCCTTTTGCCTTCAGAACTGCCTCAATTCTTCGTGGCATAGATTCAACAAGGTGCTAGAAGCATTCCTCAGAGAGTTTGGTCCATATTGACATGATGGCATCTCGTCATGTTCAAGAAACCAGTCTGAGATGATTCCAGCTTTATGACATGGCGCATTATCCTGCTGAAAGCAGCCATCAGAAGTTGGGTACATTGTGGTCATAAAGGGATGGACATGGTCAGCAACAATACTCAGGTAGGCTGTGGCGTTGCAATGATGCTCAATTGGTACCAAGGGGCCCAAAGAGTGCCAAGAAAACATTCCCCACACCATTACACCACCACCACCAGCCTGAACCATTGATACAAGGCAGGATGGATCCATGCTTCCATGTTGTTGACGCCAAATTCTGAACCTACCATCTGAATGTCGCAGCAGAAATCGAGACTCATCAGACGAGACAACGTTTTTACAATCTTCTATTGTCCAATTTCGATGAGCTTGTGCAAATTGTAGCCTCAGTTTCCTGTTCTTAGCTGAAAGGAGTGGCACCCAGCGTGGTCTTCTGCTGCTGTAGCCCATCTGCCTCAAAGTTGGACGTACTGTGCGTTCAGAGATGCTCTTCTGCCTACCTTGGTTGTAACGGGTGGTTATTTGAGTCACTGTTGCCTTTCTATCAGCTAGAACCAGTCTGGCCATTCTCCTCTGACCTCTGGCATCAACAAGGCATTTCCGCCCACAGAACTGTCGCTCACTGTATATTTTTTCTTTTTCGGACCATTCTCTGTAAACCCTAGAGATGGTTGTGTGTGAAAATCCCAGTAGATCAGCAGTTTCTGAAATACTCAGACCACCAACCATGCCACATTCCAAGTCACTCAGATCACTTTTCTTCCTCATACTGATGCTCGGTTTGAACTGCAGGAGATTGTCTTGACCATGTCTACATGCCTAAATGCACTGAGTTGCTACCATGTGATTGGCTGATTAGAAATTAGGTGTTAACGAGCAGTTGGACAGGTGTACCTAATAAAGTGGCCGGTGTGTGTAGGGTCCATAGTGAAAACATTGTGGCTCAGACTTGAGAAACAACACGTTTCATAGTGTGTTTTATCTTAATTTTCTGCTAATAGAGTGTGCTATGTGTTGCTTCTTCCCTGTTCTGTCCGTATCTTCAAACTATATTCAAATAAAGAAGGAGAAGAAGAAAAAAGTTCAACAAAGCAAACGTGATTTTTTTCAGAATGTCAGTGGGCGTCGCGAGAAAATTAAAAACCCGGCAATGAGAAAACAGGCGGCTGAACGGATGCTGATATGAGAGGAAAATGGAATTAAAGATATATTAGTTGCTGCAGTGACGTGTGTGTGTGTGTGTGTGTGTGTGTGTGCATGTGCCTGTAGGAGAAGTTCTGTGTGAACGCCGTAAAATCAGCATCATCCAGGGTTTTTATGGCCTTAATTGGGATCAATGGACCTTTTCTTTAGTCCAGAAATCTCATAAGCCACTCATTAGAACCATTCTGAAAAGAAAAGAAAAAGATGATGATATTCTTGCATCTTTTCCTCTCCTTTTGTCACGAGTCTCAAATTTAAAACATTGAAACTTTGCAAACATAACTGTGTCAAAATGTTCTCTCGCTTAAAATAACCGAATCACGACAAAAGAGCAACAGGTGAAAACATCTTGTTTTGGTGCAATTAGTGTAGCATCATTTAGCTGAGTTTCATTTCTCATTTTTGTCTTTTTCCCTGATTTTGTTCAATTTACCCTTGTTTTACAAAAAGTGTCATTCTTGCTATTTATAATTGCACTAATTTCACCATAATATTTTTATATTTTAGACATTTTTTCACGTGTTAAGATTCATTTATTTTGCATCGGTGGGTAGCAACAAGTCATTTCACACTCATTTCTGCAGGATTTTGCCTCTTCCTCCTACATGTTATAGGTAAACATGTTTAAGTTTAAAATCTCCATTGATTTCCTGCAATATCACAGTGCAAAGTTTCATCCAAACTGCAGCTTTTCATTTCTATTAGTCCCCAAACGAATGTGTTAAACCTGGGCTATAAAACACTTAGCATTGCCGAGGTATGAGAAGGAGGGGGGGGGGCAAACATGGGGCGATTATTCACTGCAAAAAAGGAGGAAAAACACCTCGGAGAAAAATGCTCTCATTTGCGGCGCGCGACACGGAAAATATAAATGGCGGCGTCGGCGCCGCTCTCACAATAACCCTTATGATCACATGCAAATTAAAAACAAACCTATTTATATTTGGCTGCCGGGACGCTGCTGTTGTGGAGCCGCACGTTTCATTTCTCCCCTCAGGCACAACAAGGAAGTATAGAGAAGTTCTTTTTTTATTAGACGTGGTTATTAGAATATTCATATCAAACTCACCAGTCATTGATATTCATTTGCTACAGACTCTCTTGTTACAAATTCTAAATGTCACGGTGAAATTTAAAACAGCCTGAGAGGCATGTTCATTATTTTCTTATTGAAGTGTTGTGGTTCATTGGTTTGGAGATTCCGGCTCCTGGGGGCTGCGGAGGCCCGCTGATATTTGTTCAAACTCGTCTCTCAGATGTTTAATTAAAGTTATTAGGAACCACAGGTGAATCAGTTCATTAGCAGCCAATTGTGTTTTTCGTATTCCGGCGGCGACGCCGCGCGGCAAAGAAAAAAAAAAAAAACGGCCATCAAAGAGGCGCCCAGTTTGCCCATTTCATTACTAGAGTGTGTGTGTGTGTGTGTGTGTGTGTGTGTGTGTGTGTGTGTGTGGGCTGGAGATCGGTTCAACAAGCTTCAAGACTCTTAACGAAGGCGAATTTAATAAGACGTTTCATCCGGGGCCGTGTTCAGGAAAACATTTGATCTCTAACTGAGTAGTTCCTGGAGAAGAGTTTCCTCTTCAAACTTATTCACGGAGCTGCTGAGACCAACTATCGCTAAACAGATCATTATCATTGATCTTTTATTAAAACTATTTATCTATTGGTTGGTTGGTGCATAAAATAGCGTAAAATGTCCCTCACTGTTTCCTAAAACCCAAAGATGCAACCTAAATAGTCTTTTTAAATACAGATCAACAGTCCACACCCAAAGATCATCAGTTTGCTACTATAGAAAACTAAAAACACTAGAAAATATTCAGATTTGAGCAGCTGGAACCAATGAATTTGGACATTTGCTTCCAAAAAATGACTCAAAGTGATTAATCAATTATCTGAATAGGTGGCGAATACTGTAATAGATAGTGACTAATCTATAAATTAACTAATGGTTGGAGCTCTGTTGCTCTGAAAACAAGTTTCATGACGTCTGTGAGCGAATTTATTGAAAATGATTAATCTATTAGTTGGTTTGTGCATAAAATGTCCGTCACTGTTTGCTAAAACCCAAAGATGCAACTAAAATCGTCTTTTTAAATCCAGATTAACAGTCCACACCCAATGATCCTCAGTTTGCTACTATAGAAAACTAAAAACACCAGAAAATAATCACATTTGAGCAGCTGGAACCAAAGAATTTGGATATTTGCTTCCTAAAAATGACTCAAAGTGAATAATCAATTATAAGAATAGGTAACGATTCATGCAATAATCTATAAATTAACTAATGATTGGAGCTCTGTTGCACTGAAAGCTCATTCGATTTATTGAAACAATTAATTTATTGGTTGGTTGGTGCATAAAATGTCCCTCACTGTTTGCTAAAACCCAAAGATGCAACTAAAATCGTCTTTTTAAATCCAGATTAACAGTCCACACCCAATGATCATCAGTTTGCTACTATAGAAAACTAAAAACACTAGAAAATAATCACATTTGAGCAGCTGGAACCAAAGAATTTGGCGGTTTGCTTCCAAAAAATGACTCAAAGTGATTAATCGATTATTTGAATAGGTGGCGATTCATGCAATAATCTATAAATTAACTAATGGTTGGAGCTCTGTTGCTCTGAAAGCAAGTTTCATGACGTCTGTGAGCGAATTCACGTGCAAATCCTGTAGGTGGTAGATGTTGCCAGGCGCCAAGTAAAGGTTTTCACATCAGAAATGTAGGCTAAGTGTGACTGATTTAACATCAAAGCGGAATGATGTAGGGTAATTACCAATCAAGTAGCTATAATTGTCAGGCTCTGCGGCTCGTTAACAATTAGCGGGTATCCCGGGCCTCGTAATTATCAGAATACAATAACCGAGGCCGATAATGAGCGGCGCAAACACAAATGAAAAGCAGACTGCAGAACAGCGGCCTGTGCATGAAGTGGATGGGGCCTCGTTACATTATTAAAGGCAAATTAAGGCAACGCCTGCAGAACAGGCTCAGAATCAATCAAGCTTTTTTACTAAAGAATGACAATGCCTCTGTGAGGTGGTCGGCCTGGCGCTAGCTGATTTAAAGAAATTCTCTGAATAAATGAGCAATAATAACAACAGCAAATAAAATCATGTCCATTGTTTATGGTCAGCTTCTTTAAAGGCCTCTTACGATGCATCCAGCAAACGTCTGATGGGTTAAACTTGACTTTACCTGTTTGCATAAGTGGTTAAACCCTCCATACGTGCATGTGTGACTAGTAAGAGTCACCAGGTAAGTAAATAGCATTAGCTTTAACTTCAAGAGGAATGCACCGTAAAGCGAGACCTGCAACGATTTTATCAACTTGTTACCAACTATTACATCAATCACTACTTTGATAATCAAATAATCGGTTTTAGCCATTTTTATGAAGAAAATGTCCTAATCCTGGTTCCAGCTTCTCAAATCTGATTATTTTCCAGTTTCTTGAGTCTCTGATAAGAGTAAACTGGTGATCTTTGGTTTGTGGACAGTTACGTTCAGGTTGCATCTTCAGCTTCAATATTTTATCCCATTTTAAGAACCAAATGATTAATCATTTTGCTAATTGATGGACAAATAGGTCATTCATCGCAGATCTGTATGTGTGATGTGCAAGATTTCAGTCATGAGAGTTAGCAAACGTTCAACTTTCATTTCAAGAGGCATGCACCGTAAAGTGTATTTCATTCAGCTCTGCATGCAGCCATTAAAGAAAACATAGAAATTTCTGCTGCAATAGAAATAGAAGTATATAAATACTAAGAAGAAGAAAACCCTCTGGTTCCACAAGTTTTTTTAGCAACAGAAAAAGGTAAACCGAGAAATATAATAATAAAATATTATATAATAATCGGTTTTAGCCATTTTTAAGAAGAAAATGTCCAAATCCTGGTTCCAGCTTCTCAAATCTGATTATTTTCCAGTTTCTTGAGTTTCTGATAAGAGTAAAGTGGTGATCTTTGGTTTGTGGACAGTTACGTTCAGGTTGCATCTTCGGCCTTTTGGGAAACAGCGAGCGACATTTTATGTAGTTTTAAGAACCAAATGACAAAAAGTGAGCAAACGTTCAACTTTCATTTCAACAGGCATGCACCGTAACGTATATCTCATTCAGCTCTGCATGCAGCCATTAAAGAAAACATAGAAATTCATGCTGTGGAGTCTTTTTAGCGATAGAAAAAGCTAAATAGAGTAACACAAATACAAGAGGAAAATACAGCGAGACCTGCAAGCATCTTATTGATTCGTTGCCACTGTTACATCAATCACTACTTCACTTCAATCAATCAATATGAGCCATTTTAAGAAGAAAATGTTCAAATCCTCTGATTCCAGCTTCTCAAATCTGATTATTTTCTCGATTTATTAAATCTCCAATAAGAGTAAAATGATGATCTTTGGGTTGTGGACAGTTGGTCTCGACAAAACAATTAGATTGTATTGCATCTTGGCCTTTAGGAAGCAGCAATCACTACTGTTACACCATTTCAGGAACCAGATGATAATTCATGGATTAGTCTGTAGGCCTTCATAGAACAAACACAATGTGTGAGCGAGTAAAACGCATCTTTAAATCCTGTCGCCTTCTGCCGCCACTAAATGATTCGTGGTGTGGATTACTGAGTGACAGCGAGGCACCGCGGGTCGGCGCGGGGTCCCGCCGAGCGGCGGCGGATCGATGCTCCGACACGTTACCTCGTCGTAGACGCTGTCGTTCCGCTGGAAGTCGCCGGCCTTCCTGGGCAGCACGTGGACGTGGACGTGCTGCAAGCAGACAAACGAGAAGACAGGTTGACGCTGCGGCTGCTTGTTGTGCTCCTGTCTAGACAAACAGGTGCTTTTTTTTTTTCTATTTCCTCCACCAGGGAACAGACTGATGGACTTGATATGACAGAGACTTTTTTTTTTTTTTCCCCACAGAGACTCTTCATTAAATCGTCGCCACAAATCACGGGAGTGTGGCTGTTCATTCCACCAGGCGTGATACCTGCGCACCGCAGAGACTCTTTATTTTTATGCTTTTGAGCATTTCATTGACCCACCCTGCTGTCACAAACTCGGCCTTCTGTACGGTTAACTTTGATTTGCTTCCCTGCGCAGGTGATGCGGTGAAATCCCCGAGAAACTGACGCATCTGACAAAACACACACGGAGCAAACAGGGGAAAAAAGCAGGAGAGAACCTTTTCCTCCCGTGCATGAGTCTCCATATGCTTCATCGGTGTGTGAAACCGTGTAAAACACTGGTGCTTATTTCCATCAGTGACAAACTGAGTAACCAAACCTTTAAAAGTGCAATTTAAACAATATTTTTTTGTAGCCCGCTTTATGAGATTTGGAGCACGGCTGGTTCCAAGTTATAGGAATAAAAACACTGTTGAACCGCAGTAAGATGTAGTAAAAAGTCACAGTTAAAACACACGTTATAGTAAAAAATGTCCTGACATTACAATAAAAATGTCCCAAAGTTAAACACATCTGAGTATTTACACTAAATTGATCCTGATTCTGTGAACATTACAGTAAAAATTTCACACAGCTATAAATAAAATATCCTGACGTTACGATAAAAATGTAAAAATGACTTGAAAATATACCAACATGACACTAAAAATGTGCTGATATTATGACATTACAGTAAAAATGACTCAATAGTTATTGTTACGGTAAAACTGTCCTATTCTAACAGTAAAAATGACTCAAAAGTTATTGTACAAAATGTTCCACTGTTACGGTAAAACTGTCCTAATGTAACAGTAAAAATTTCCCAACGTTACGTAGAGAATTGTCCAATGTTACTGCATATAGGATACAAATATCCCAACAAAAAAACACTGACATTACAGGAAAACTGGCCCACAGTTAAAGTGAAAATGTCCCAAAATTATATAGTAGAAATTTCCTGATATAAAAAAAACATTACAGTAAAAATGTCCCATTGTTAAAGGAAACGTACATGTTACAGTAAAACTGGTCGGATTTTACAATAAAAATTCCCTAACATTAAGGTAAAAATGTTCTAATGTCACATTAAAAATGTCTTACATTGTTAATGTTGACGTTGCAGAGGAAAGAAAGTAATATTATTACTAGTAAAATGTTTTATTTAAATTACCCTAATATTATGATAAAATAAAAATGTCCTAAAATTACATTAAAAATGATTGTTAAAGGAAAAGATTCCAACATTATACTGAAAATGTCTAAAAAATAACATGTTCCTGTAAAACTGCTCTGATATTATCTCATTAAGGTAAAAAATGTCCAAAAATTACAGTAAAAATGTTGTGGCTGACACTAAAATAAAACATGTTAATACTGTAAAATGTTCTCCTTAAAATTCCCTAAAATACACAAAAAAAGCTGCAGTAAAAATCTTTTAATATTCAAGGAAAGAAAGGCCCAACATTAATACCCTGATATTATGATTAAAGAAAACATTTCCTAAGATGTTAAAATAAGTTTTCCAACTTTATACTAAAAATGTCCTGAAAATATGATGAACATGTTACAGTAAAACTGTTCTGATATTATGATAAAAAAATCATCTACCATTAAGGTAAAAATGTCCTAAAATTACATTAAAAATGTTGTGACTGACATCACAATAAAAATATTATTACTGTAAAATACCCTGATATTCTAATAAAAAGAAAAAAAATCCTAAAATTACATTAGAAAAGATTGTTAAAGGGAAAGATTTCCAACATTATACTGAAAATGTCCTGAAAATATTATAAACATGTTACTGTAAAACTGTTCTGATATCTGTAACATTACGGTAAAAATGTTGTGACTAACATTACAATAAAAATGTTAATACTGTATTCTTCTTTTTCTTTTTTCTACTGTCCTAAAATTACATTAAAAATGAATGTTAAAGAAGAAAATGTCCAACATTATCCTGAAAATGTCCCGAAAATATAATAAACATGTTAAAGTAAAACTGTTATTATCCCTAACATTAAACAATGTTGTGACTGACATTACAATAAAATACAGTAAAAATGCTTGTTAAAGTACAAATTTTACAACATTATACTAAAAATGTGCTGAAAATACGCTAAACTTGTTACAGTAAAACTGTTATTATAAGAATTCCCTAACATTAAGGTAAAAATGTTACAGTAAAAATGTTGTGACTGACATTACAATACAAATATCTTTATAATGTTATGATATAATATGATAGACATGTTACAGTAAAACTGTTCTGATATTAGGATAAAAATCCTCTAACATTAAGGTCAAAATGTCCTAAACATTACAATTTTAATAGTGTAAAATGTTTTACTTAAAATATCCTAAAATACACTAAAAAATGCCCCATAGTAAAAATCTTTTAATGTTCCAGTAAAGAAAGGCCCAACTTTATGCTGAAAATGTAGTGATACCATAAAAAATGTCCTGATATTTTGGTGAAAATCTCCTGTTGTTTAGGTATAAATGTTCTGCCAGGAGCCATTTCCTCCATTTTCTCGCTGGTTTCACCACCCAACAGAGGAGGCCAGACCACGACAGACCAGGTGGTCTTATTTCACAGTTTGTGTGTCAGCTACAACACCAGAGACCTAAATATTTACCCAGAAGCCCTGAAAAAACGCCCCCCCCCCCCACAATAGAGCCCTTTATGCTATTTTTAATGAGGAATAAATGAAAATAGACATTTTCCTCCTCTATTTTTAATTAACTGACAGCTCCTGATTGGCTGAGAACAAACCTCAGCTACCTGCACCTCTCAGAGGGAAACACACACACACACACACACACACACACACACACACACACACACACACACACACACACACACACACACACACACACACACACACACACACACACACACACACTGTTCTTTTCAGGCATTTCTCAGCATTTCCCATGTTTCCCTTCTGTCCTTTCACAGGGTTTGAGTGATCATTTTCACCTTCACTCGTGATACGCCGTGTTCCGAAAGAAAAAAAAAAGGGGGGGGGTGCGCGTGATGCCGGTCCCGCTGTGATCCGGCATGTTTACACTTCCTGTCCGTTAGCTACAGATAGCTCAGCGCGGCGGTTTTGTGCTATAAATCCCTCTATGTGATCCGTGGCCTTGTCCTGGGGTGTTTCTGTGTATCATCAGGGGCATAATAACCTGAGTGTGGGCATTTTATTCATTTTTCATTACTACGCTGTGATAAACTGGAGGCAGGCTAAATGAGTGTTTATAAATGTTACTAACAAGATAGCATGTTTGGAGGCTTTTTTTTTAGCGCTCTTTTTCCCCCTATTTAATGAGGTAATTTGCATAATGTCTGCATTATTAAATTTGCCTACCTTGAGGAAAACTTCTGAAGGCAGAATAAAGTAACACATCACGGTGGGAGAGCTATTTATCACACAGGCTGCTGTGTGAAGGAGGCCGCTGGACACCGTGTGTGTGTGTGTGTGTGTGTGTGTGTGTGTGTTGACTCACAAACGAGCTGACTCACTAAGCTAAATAACTTGAGCTAATCATCAGACGGCAAGTCATTTGAATCAGATGGGCAGCTCATCTTCCTGCACTCATATATGGACTGTGTGTAAATGAGGAAGAAACAGGTGCATGCTGATGATTTTGGAGGTAAAAAAAAAATATTTGAATAAATACAGAGGTCACTGTATTTTAGATAATGCAGGTTTGAAGCAGAAACTATTTGAGTTTTGGTGCAGTAGTAAAACACATGTGTTAGCATATTTCCATGTGTACTGTGTATTTATAAAGAGAAACTATAGGACATGCATGAGACTGTGTGTGTGTGTGTGTGTGTGTGTGTGTGAGAGAGAGAGGAAATTCTGCAGATATAAACTCCTGAATGATGAACATCCTACTTTATAACGTCATCAGTCTCGTTTTTCTTTCCTCTTTACTTATCGTTTTGACTGGAAAACCTGTAGCCTTTTATTTCCCCAGGTTAATATTAACTAGTTATACAAACTAGATTTCTTTGTTTTATGGTCAAAAAGCACCTAGTTAGACCTGTAACAGCAATGCATTCTGCCTTCTTACACACTCATTAAAATGCCCACTCTGCTGTGATTGGCCTATCATTGTTGAACATGCCCCGCCCCTTTAGAGGGCTGGGGCCAATCAGGGCAACAGAAGCCAAGTACAAAAATTGCTCCTGTTGTGCTCTAATTACATGTGGGAAATTTAATGGTAAACTTTAAATTAGGATCCGTCCATAATGCTTAAACTTGTTATTTATTCTTTTTTTTTCTGCAGGGTGGGACATTTCAAACAGCACTCGGCCAATCAGAGTGGCCAATGCCAATCAGTACGGTTTTGGTTGGACTTAACTGTATTTCTGCTACAGGCCTAACTAGGTGCTTCATTATAAATATACCACAAAAATGGCCAACATTAAACTGGTACAAACGGCCGAATAGGGCCCAGTTAAAGTCGGTTTTTACGTGGCCTTACTAGCGGCACCGTGGTGAAGACGGAGCTGAGCCTCCTCCTCCTCCTCCTCCTTCTTCTCGCCAGCTCTCCACCACAACAGCTGCTAGAAATGACAACATGTTCTTGGCTGATAAAAAAAAAAAGGGAGGATTTGGCTTCGTTTCCAGATAAACAGATGTTCATTTTGAGTGATATTACACTGTAGATGAAGGGTTTCACTTCAAACGCGCTTCTAGTTCTGGAACATTTGTGCCACCGAGCATTTATTAATAGATATTTTCATTATTAAAAATGAGCCACTGAGTTTATAAAACAAAAAAAAAACAGAATTCCTAATTGACTGAGTTTTGGGTGGCAACAAAAAAAAAACACTACAAATTACCTCTAAGGTCAGAAATACGACCTTTTAGTTTATCTGCATTACGCCATTTTAATCAAGCTTTGTATAGATAATCCCTGGTATAACACAGGCAAAAAAGGATTTTAGATTATTAAATCAAACTATATAAGCTGTGAGATGACTTGCCAACTGAATATGGAACCTTAAAAAATTTAAAAAAAAAGATTTGTTCTGGAATAATTCTGACACCACACTCATTCCCAGGTCAAAGGTCACAACAAGTCCACATGATTTAAATATGGACCATGAACGCAGCACAGGCGTGACGACACACATGGCCTCTTACCAGTGTTTGTTCAGATTTTCATAGTTAACCATTTTTTTCCTACTAGGATTCCACTATTATTATACAGTGATCCCCCGCCACTTCGCGGTTCACTTATCGCGGATTCGCTATTTCGCGGATTTTCATAATGCATTTTTTTTTTTTTTGGTGCATTGTGTTCTGCATTCTGATTCGCTAAAAACTCACTCCCGCTTCTTGTATCAAAACATGCTACGAATTGTGCTATCATTTTGTCGTCTCGTGCAGTTATGTGTTCGTACATAAAACAGCTTGGCAAATTTACATTAAGTTGGCCAAATTATCTTGTAATTTCGAACATCTCCTAAACCCATAATGTCGACAAAACGGCCTGGACGGACAAAAGCACCTGCGGATGGGCCCAAATGGCGGAAGATGCTACCTATCTCAGATAAAGTTAAACTTCTGGACATGTTAAGGGAAGGTAAAAGCTATGCAGCCGTTGCTCGCCATTACGGACTCAATGAATCTTCCGTTCGTTACATAAAGAAGGAGGAAAAAAACATAAGGACGACAGCAGCAGTCAATTTTAATACGAATGCAAAAAGGGTTGTAACTGTCCGCAACAAGACCATGGTACGGATGGAGACGGCATTAGCTCTGTGGATTAATGACTGCAGGAAAAAAAACATAACCCTGGATACAAACGTTATCTGCACAAAAGCGAGAATGCTTTATGAAAACTTTGCTGTCAGTGACGGGGAAGAGGGAGAGGAAGCCCGGCCCCCAGCAAGTGCTGCTGACAAAGTGCCAAGTGCATTTAATGCAAGCAAGGGCTGGTTTGAAAAGTTTAAGAAACGCTTTGGACTTAAAAATGTTTGTCTGCACGGTGAGATGGCGTCTGAAGAGCAGTGAAACGGCCTACACGCGAGTCACTGTATTTGTATACATGTAAAAGTTGCTAATTGTAAAAAAAAATAAAGTTTTCTATTTCGCGGATTTCACTTATCGCGGGTCATTTTCGGAACGTAACCCCCGCGATAAACGAGGGATTACTGTATTGGAATTTATACAGAAGCAAGATGCTCAAACACTACATGAAAACTACCACTTTAAATATCAGGTTTTCTGTCCGTTTTTATTAGACTTTTTTCTGTCTTTCCTTCATAATTTACTTCGTAATGAAGTTTTATGTTTCTTGACATTATTATTATAATTATTATTATAAGCTGATGTGGCAGTTTTCACATTAATTACTCAGGTAGAGATACTAGGATTTAAAAATTTAAAAATTACTGGTTTTAAAACTGACTATAAAAGTAAAACAATGAAAAAAAACAGTTGCCAGTCAGTAAAACTATTTTAGCTGTAGCCCTCTTTGCAAAGAGATATTGCAGTTTGTGTTGTATTGTCCCTTTAAAAAAGCAATAAAGCTAAAATCTATTAAATATATAAGAATCAAGAATGAGAACAAGTGATTTTTAGGTAAAAAACTAACTTTAACTCCTAGAGTGTCATTTTGGAAATAGAGAAAAAAAAAAGATCTTTATGCATTTTTATGTCCTTGGGGAAAAAAATGTCTGGATTAGTTATAATTCAGGGCACAGAACAGGTGGAAAAATACGCCTCCTGTAAGAAAAATCACCTTTTGGTTTGACAGTTCATAAAAAATAGTAAAATAAAAGACTAACAAGAATATATTTAAATTATAAGGAGTAGAAAGTACAAGTAGAAGTAGAAGTAAAAGGAGAAGATGATTTATTTACTTTACACGCCTGATTATAAAGGGGTCTAGGTGTAAAACGAGCCGTGGGGATCCCTGTGAAGTTATGATGTCACAGCTGTCCAATGAAGAGTACAGTTATCTATACACCACCTTTTATATCATTAAGTGCAACGTGTTTTAGAGTGGATACAAGTGTACGTTGCGTCCTGATGATGCAGTAAAAAAGCGAGAACATGTCGCTATGTGTTTTTTTTTATATATGTATATAAAAGAGGACGATCTGCGATCTGTGATTTCCACTTGACTCGGACGCGTCGCCTCTCTCTCGCCGGCGGTTTTCCGGCCGCCTGATTACACACTCCGCAGATGTTGAGGTCATGGTTCGCCGTCAGTTCCTTCCGCGGCGTCCTTCAGACGGCGGCGATGTGGGTGAACACTTCCCCGGGCCGCGCGGCGTCCCGCCGATAATTAGCCAATCATGCACCACTTGGAGATTATGTGCACTCAAACAGAACGTCCTTCATGCAAAGCTGCGCGTTCACCTCCCATCAGCCGCACTGATGGATAGACGTGTCTTAGGCTTTATGTGTGTGTGTGTGTGCAAGATACCTACAACAAGCTGCCCACACACACACACACAGCATTTTTTTCCCCCGCAAATAATCAAAGCAGATGCTTCTTAATTAATCTGTAAATGCAAACACAAACGAGGAACGTAGCTGCCACGTCGATTTAAAAAGTTTGGGTAGAATCCGGTGTGACAGGCAGACAAATACAGTTTGTCATAAACAGCTGTGGTCCCCCATTAATAGAACAAGGGGGGGGGGGGTGGAAGAAGGTCTGCAAGATGCAAGGATGGGAGCCCTGATTGGCTACAAGAAGAGACAGAGATTTTTCCCATAATGCCCCTGCTTTCGCGGGCCCGACGCCCGCCCTGAAAAAGCAAAGTGAATTTCTCCAGCAAATCACATGAGAATCTCCTCAATCTTGTTTAGATAGGTTCAGGTTTCCATTGGTTTCTTTTTTTTTTTTTTTTGGTAATTTTCTTTTTCCAATTCAGCTGGGAAATTAATCAAGGATGAGCAGCTGCCAAATGGATTCTTCTGCAGAGCAGCAAGATGATGACTTCAGGCTGGTCTCACGTCTCAGATACAATAGAGGTCGTCTTGAGGAAAAAAAAAAAAAAACGACGAACTCGCCTCGTCTTCACCGAAAACATCGCTGAGCGTTTGACTACAGCTCCGGTAAAATGTGAAGATGTTTAACCCATAAACGATGATGAATGAACACAGCAGCTCAGCGAGTGGGGGGGAAGTGAAATATCACCTGACAGACCATCCGGACATAGACGGATAGAAAGCGGTTGCTGGCGGTTTTAATCACATAATCATTTAATTGTTTTTCTTTTTTTTTTTCCTATAATGCCCTGACTCAGTGTTTGCTTTGTATTCCAGTAACCGATTCATAGTCGTCTTCTTCCAGAAAGCAAAGTGTTTTGACTGGATAAAAGTTGAAATTACTAAGTCCAACTAAAACTGAATAAAACAAGATGTCTTATTAATGTTACATGTTCCACATCGTCATCTCAATGAGACTGATTACATACAGATGAATAAAATAAAACCAATAAGGTTTACAGGGTCTTGTGTGTTAAATTTCTAACATTTACTGATTAGCGCTAAAATCGAAGCGTAGCTGAGGCTAACGGGGAAGATGTTAGTTTTGCAGATTTTTGGCTGGCTAACAGGCGGTTTTGTGTCTGTCTCAATGTCTTAATATTATCCTTTGATTGGCTGATTTTGTAAGGCTGTGAATGGGAGGGGCGGGGGTGCATTTTGTGACATCACAACTTCACAGGAAAGCTAGGCGGCTAGTTTTGAAAGTGCTGTTTTAGAATATAGGCTTTGAGAAGGGGGGCTGTATGTATGCGGTACCTCAACTGGATAAAAGTTGAAATAACTAAGTCCAACTAAAACCAAATAAAACAAAGCAGTAGATGTCGTTTGCACATTATTCTTTGATGTTATCAGCCTCATGGGTTGGAAGGGGCCCGCTACAGTTACTAGTAGCCTCATATCCATTCATGGAAATAGGATCATTATATGCATCTACCTTAACCCATAAGAACCCAGAACCATTCATACTTAAAGGAAAACTATGTGGGTTATACCTGAGACCAAATTAGCCATATAGAACACATTTCTAAAATTTTTTGTTTTTCAGAATAATACTTTTTATTCCCAAAGATCTGTGTTTCTACATATGTTTAACATTGGGCAATAGTGATAAACATATTCCATATTAGGATGATAAGTATCTGTCAGTTAAGTTCAGACATAAAACCTCATAAGGAAGAGTCTGGGGGAACCAACGTTCTTGTTACACCGGTGTCACTGTGGGTCCTGATGGGTTAGGAAATGCTGGTATTTCACAGTCCCAACATGACGCCAGATGTCAACATCAACTGGAATTCATCGCTTTTCATTTGACTGGCATGGGTTAATTCCATAGGGCGAGCAATGTAAGCATAGTATAAGTGTAACGTAAGGAACGCAACTTAGTTTATATGTTTAGTAACCTATTAAGATGTACCACCGTGAAAATGGTACGCACATTTCCTACATGCTACACGTCATCCAAAAGGTTTGAAGGGTCTAGTCGTGGGAAATGTCGATTGGGTCACACTTCTGTCCATCTAACCTTTATAGCTAGATTATAAACTGGCTATCTGGCAATGCTCAGATCGGCTTGTGCACTGAGTCAATCAATGCGAAATAACTTCAAGACAAAAATGTTGCATTATTTGTGCACAGAAACAGTATGTATGCTTTGCTTATGCATACTTTTTTCGTGCTATTTATTAGTATTTTTTTTCTTCATTCCTATGTCCATAATGCATACTGTGTATGCGGATCAACAAATTCTACGAATTTCGTATATAGTGTTGTGTATTTTTATTTTTTATAGCTTTTATTTCTTTAGCTTTTATTATCTTTTCTTTTTCTTTACTCTGTACGCTGCATTAACAAGCAAATTCCCCCATTGTGGGATCAATAAAGTCTTATCTTATCTCTTATCTTATCTTAAACCAACGGCTGAAGCGTGGCATTAGCGTGAATGACCCTCCTGCCACTTCCTGTTGTAACGTTCAAGAGGAGGTTTAAGAATCTAAAGTATTTTCCCCCCAAAAAGATAATTTCCCATGAGTTTTCCAGCACACTGACGCAAACTTTAGCCACCTGTGGCGTGCGTTTTGAAGATGGAACGATGGCTAGGTAATTACATCTCAGTTACGGGCTACCGTTGTTGTCTATGGCATAGGCTACGGCCGTGAATCGTGTTTTTGTCATCCCACAAAAAGTTCTGAACCAACCCGGCCGTGAAATGACAATCCACAACCTACATAGAAGACTCGACGACTTTGTCGGAAAAACGGACACATAAGCAAGCGTGGGTAATGCAGATCCGCCCGCATTAAAATTCATAACCAAAAAATAAACTCCTCAGGGTCACTTTAAGTCATTATGGTTTAATCTCTATGTATATACTTTTTTTTTTTTTTTGCTCGCTCACTCTTTCTTTTTTCTTCTAAGTTTTAAGCTGGTGTAATGAATGTATTCCCCCTGTGGGGACCAATAAAGTTTCCAATTCAGTTCAACCTTCATGTCTGTCCTTAATTATGGAGATATGATTTATCGTCATGCCGCCCCATCAACACTTCGGCAGTTAAACCCTGTTTACCACAGAGCATTACACTTCATCACTGACGACAAATATCATACCCATCATTGTTCTCCGTATCACACGGATGGATGGACTTCCTCACAGATAACAAGGATTTTTTTTCCTCTATCTATTAAGCTTTTTCTTTAAATCTAATCAAACTACATCAGTGCATCAAGTCCAATTACACTTAACCTCTAATATCTCGTATGCTCGCACCAATGTTGGTGGAATTGGTGTTTTTTTTTTTTTATTGCTATTGTCTTATTAATGTTACATGTTCCACATTGTCATCTCAATGAGACTGATTACATACAGATGAATAAAATAAAACCAACAAGGTTTACAGGGTCTTGTGTGTTAAATTTCTAACATTTACTGATTAGCGCTAAAATCGAAGCGTAGCTGAGGCTAATGGGGAAGATGTTAGTTTTGCAGTTTTTTGGCACCTGAGGGTTTTTTTGTGCCTCAAAATGAAACCTAAACATTCAAGCTATTGTCTGGTTTCACATGACTTTGTTTTACTGCTTCTTTTAAGGGGGCATTAATATTAAACACCCATATATAGCTCTAACAGGCGGTTTTGTGTCTGTCTCAATGTCTTGATACTATCTTTTGATTGGCTCATTTTGTAAGGCTGTGAATGGGAGGGGCGGGGGTGCACTTTGTGACATCACAACTTCACGGAAAAGCCAGGCGGCTAGTTTTGAAAGTGCTGTTTTAGAATATAGGCTTTGAGAAGGGGGCTGTATGCATGCGTTACCTCAACTTTACAGTCATTTTCCGCTATAAGATAAGATAAGATAGACTTTATTGATCCCACAATGGAGGAAATTTGTCTGTTACTGCAGCGTACATAGTAAAGACAAGAAAATAAAAACTAAAGAAGATAAAAGCTATAAAAATACACAACACTGTGTACAAAATTCGTAGAATTTGTTGATGATCCGCATACACAGTATGCATTATGGACATAGAATGGAGAAAAAAAATACTGATAAGTTGCAAAAAAAATATGTACATATAAGTATGCATAAGCAAAGCATACACACATACATACCTACATACATACACACATATTTGCATATATATATATATATATATATATACGCACATACATACCCACATATATGGAACCTTTAAAATCCATCAATTATGATTAAGCTAAATGCTCAGACATGCAGCGAATATACTGAAAAAAGCAACAGGGATCAGCCTCTTGACAGCATCTCAAGCGGTCGTATCCTTCCTCTGCCTCTCACTCAGCCTTCCATAGTCACCGCTCACAAAACACATTCAATATCGTCTACTTTGTGCATATTACATCCAATCATCTCCATCTATGAAAACTCATATATAACAGCTAGGCTTGATTAGCAAACAAACAGAATCTATACATACCCCCCCCCCCCAACACCCCCATCCCCAACCACCCTCTATATGATAAATCACTATAATCACTTTGCATTTTCCATAAGACCAAAATAAAATCCAATTCCATCGTTCAAAAAAAAATAAAAAACGCAGAGATTTGTCTGGTGTCAGTGAGGCTGCAGGCGGTGAGTTCATAAGAGAGCATTTGCCTCCTCTCTTATAG